>LPNX010186132.1:3456-47813 GCA_001517045.1 Pseudotsuga menziesii | reverse complement strand
TATTTTATTTATAATTTTTGAGTTTTGTTTTGTATTAAATGGAAATAATTTTATGTTTAATAAAAATTATGATTATGAAAGGTTTCAAATGGAGTAATTTGATTCATCAAACCACTATTTCATAAATAATTAATTTAGAGAAATGAAAATAAACATGCTCTTTGTATCATCTAAAATTAAGCCATCTACAATTGAATTAGATGAATCCATGAAGATGGGTGTCTATTTTGAGGGGTCTTATGAGAAAATAAATTTGATGTTTTCATGTTTTTCAACTTTGGGTGGAAGAAAGTGATATTTTCGTTTAGAATTTCACTTTCAAGTAAAAGCAAAACTTTTAGAGAATTATGTTAGCTTTCAATTCATAATATTTTGAATTTTTTTTATTGATATTTGATATGTCGTTTCTGAAATTTTTTGACACCGTGTCCTTATGCAATGAAAGGAGTAAAAGATAGTCATGTTTGGTTGTGCCCGTAAAATCATTATTAAAGTTGTGTTTTGCAAAAAACAAATATGTTATGACAATCTACACACAATATAATATTGTGATGACTATAACTTTGTAACCAACGGATCTATATATTAATTATGATATTTTTTTGAATTCAATCAATGGGAAAACCCTAATGGTTTTAAACATGTTTTTGGTTGCGCCACTTTTCTCTCAATTGACTAGAAAACTTAAAAATCTACGAATTCCCTTTTGAAGTAAACACTGCAATTAAGTGCACCATATTTGTTTCAATTTTTTGGGTGGTGTATTTTTAAAGTTACATATTTTTCATTTCACCACATTTTGAAAGAGGTGAAACTAAACTCGACACATGTTAAGAAACAAAAAAAAATCTCAGATCTCGCCTATACACAACAAAATCTATACCTACAAAAAGTGTATTTAATGACGAAACTAAAGGTATCAAGTCCGATAGTCGATTTGCAGTGTAAGGCATTCATTTTACCTTTCGAAAATGGAGAAACCTGAAAAATGTGTAGGTTACAAGTTTTAGAGGTTATTCGGCCGAACAATGTTTTTCCATAATGGAGACATTACAAGCAAGGTTGTTTGGTTGAAAAAATAAGAAGAAAAAAAAATTCGTCGTCCAGAAAAAAAAAATCGTATAAATAAAATGAAAGAGCCTCATTATTTTCGCACCTCTTCATTTCGTATAAGTAAAACGAAAGAGCCTCATTATTTTCACACCTCTTCATTTCGTATAAGTAAAATGAAAGAGCCTCATTATTTTCTCACCTCTCCATTTCATATAAGTAAAAATATTTTTGAAGGGGTTTTCACACGATATTTCTTTTGCCAAAGGGTTTTTTTTACAAGGTATTTTTTCTCTTATTTATTTTCAAGGGGTACATTCAAAGAGTTTTTTTCCAAGGCACTTTTTCCAAAGATTTTGTGTTCTAAAGTATTTTTGAAAAGAAGTTATTTCTTTGCAAGAAGTTTTTTGGTAGAGTTATTTTCCAAGATATTTTTCCAAAGTAGGTTATTTCTTTGCAATGGGTTTTATTCCAAAGAGTGTTTTTTTTTAAAGGTATTTTTGCAAAGGAGTTATTTCTTTGCAAGGGGTTTTTTCAAAACAAAAAAAATTCCAAGGTATTTTTGCAAAGTAGGTTCTTTGCAATGGGTTTTTTCCAAAAAAAAAATTTGCAAAGTATTTTTGCAAATGACTTTTTTCTTCCAAAATATTTATACAAGTTTTTTTTCAAATAAGGTTTTTCTTCAAAGTGTTTTTTTTTTCGAATTGTTTTACAAAGAAGATTTCTTTACAAGGTGTTCTTATTTTTTTCCAAGGGTTTTTTAAAAGGAGATTACACAATCATGGGTAATAAAAGAAACCGTAAAAAAAAGTGATTGTAAACGTGATGACGATGCTATTAGGGAAAAACAAAAAAACAGAAATACAGCCAAAAGAGCAAGGGTTGCATAAACGAAAGAAATAATTGAAGATATAAGAACATATTTACATGACACTGTTGATGAAATGGAAATTGAAAACATGGTACAAGAAGAACAAATGGAAGTTGAAGAGATCAGTGTTGAAGATGTAAATAGTAATTTACATGTTAATGTTGATGAAGTCAATATTGAAGATCAAAAACAAGATCCAAAAATTGGACTTGGTATGTATATATTATGTATTTTCGAAATTCATTTTTTATAATGAATTGTATTTTTGGACATATGTTAAATTAAATTTAACTTGATGTATAGGTACTTTCACCATTGATGATGAAATATTAAAAGACATTGATTGCGACAAATATGGATAAAAATTACCCATACATGTTGCACGATATTGTGCTACAAAAATTTATGATGATATTCTCAAGGATTGTTCAATAGCAGGACAACCGCAAATTTTGAGATGTTTATTGGTGTCCAAGAATTTATAAGGTGCTACGTTATTATTGGGTATGGAAAAGGAGACAAAATAGTCAAAACCGAAACATAATGTGATAGAAAATATAGGTGATGCAATAAAAAATTTGGAAAATCTAGAAAGAAAGATACCAGTGCTACACGTAGAGCAATTCAAATAACAATTATTTCAGACAACAATTGTTTCAACTAGTACTAGAAAAAAATGCTTGACAACACAACTAGCATAAGCAATTGGAACCTCAAGAAAGACATTATACAAACATAGCAAATTCATAATGCAAATAGATGAAAATGATGAAATCATTTGCTGGAAAATTATTTGTAGACAACCTTACAAAGATAGAATGGGAAAAAATGTTAAAGATATTGTACAAAAATATTGGTTGGAACATGATCGAGTTTCACCAAATTCAAGGGATGTGATACGACAAAGAGTATCATGAAATGTATATGAAAGCTGTCCAAAACATATATTGGAAATGACACAAGTACAATTGTTCAATAAATTCAAGGAATATCATCATGGAATTAATATGTCAATCACTACATGTGTGCAACCAAAAACATGGTATGTTATACCTATTACTATATGTGACACATGTTGTTGTCCTTATCATGTGCAATTTCAATTATATTATGACATGTTTCTTGAATTTGGTAAAATGTTTTGGACAAATTCACCACCTCCACCCATAGTGTGTGAATTCATATCTCAAACCCTATGTGAGAAAAATCACGATGAAGTATTTTATAGTAAGAAATGTGTCAATAGAAAACATTGTCATGGTTATGGAAATCTTGTTTTATTCCATAATAAATACCCTATTGATAATGATCAGTTTCTTTCAAATGTAACCATTGATTGGAGAAGATATGAATATGTAACATTTATTCTACAAGTTCTAGTGATGCACATTCCAAAAGAATTGAATTGCGAGAAGATAAAATATGTGTGACAGATTTTATCAAGAAATTTGAAAGTGAAATTTAAATAAATACACCAACCATTCACATAGAGCACAATGTCAAGACCTTCAATTCAAACATTCCCATGAAATTTTTCCATCTGGAACAATTTTGTCTATGGTTGCTTTTGTAGAAAACTACACATTTGCTTCACAAAAAAGAGATTCAAAGTGAATACTATCATTCTGACCAAGTTTTGATATTTGTCCATGTTCTATATTGACATTCTCAACAAGATGTTGATGGCATTGAAAACACGTGTGACAATCGATATGTGATTAAAGAATATCACTTTTATATCAATGATGATCGTACACATGATACACATTTTGTTCAACATTGTATTGAAAAAAATTCCTATGATTCACTAAAAATTCGTAAGTTAAATTCAATGAACATTGCATATGGCCGGATGGATGTGCGGGACAATTTAAATCTTCACGATCATTTTTTTGGTTATGTCGACTTCATAAAACAATGAACATTAAACATTGCTGTAATTTCTTTGAAACTGGACATGAAAAAGGTGAACATGATGGTGCAGGAGCATGTGTAAAAAGAGCACTTCGAAGATGGCAAATGAACCATTCTTCTAGACGATTCCATTCAGCTGTAGAGGTTTTCCAATGGTGTAAATGAAATCTAAGCCATGATTGTAGTCAACAATCAAAAGATGTGTGCAGGTATGTACATTATTTGCTTAATTTATATTAATTGTCAATTTTAAAAAATGTATGTACTAACATTTAAGTATTTGTACACTAACAATAAAAGTTTTCATTTGCGATTTATCAATTATTGTGTAGGTTTTTTTTTGCTTGTTGGGGTCCAAGATATAGATAGATCAATACCATACGAGGCTAGCACCATACATGGGACTAGAGAACTTCACTATATTCAAACAAAATCCTTCGAAAACGTGTTGGCATTTGACATTAGAAAGCAAACATGTTTTTGTCATATTTGCACCAAAAATGTTGAATCTACAAAAGTTTGTGAAAACATAATGAACAACTACGTAAAACCATTAGAGGAAATTTGGGGTCTAAAATGGGCCTTATAAGAAAACGTGCCAAAATAAGTTCTTGTGAGTTGGAATTCAAGAACCAATAGAATTTCAATAAAATATGTCAACCATAATGGTTGAATTGACATATTTGTCATTAAAAAAACTACTTTTTTTGTTCGTATTTTTGACATATCTCATTGCTCTCCCAAGATCTCGATCGGGAGAGCTCATTGGATGCAGAATTTGATTCCGCATCCAATGAGTACCCACAATGCATACCTTTGACAGACCCCGCTACCCCAAAAAACAATAAATACCTGAAAAAATATGATGATGACATCATCATCATGTTTTTTCAGTTATTTATTATTTTTGGTGTAGAGGGGTCCATCAAAAGTATGCAGTGTGGGTACTCGCTAAATGCGGAATCAAATTCCGCATCCAACAAGCTCTCTCGATCGAAATTTGAGTTAAAACACAGGGAGATATGTCGAAAATACGAACACAAAAAATAGATTTTTCTTTCTTCCTCCAAAATTAATCAATATTATTTTATTATTTTAACTATTATTTTATTATTTTCCTTAGGAGGCCCATTTTAGACCCCAAAATTCCTCTAATGATTGGAAACACACAGAAATTAATCCTAAAAGGAAAATGCCACTAGCAAGCATAGAAGAATTAAAATCAGAAGAAATAAAAATATCATTTGATGGCAATATAATTTCAGATCTTGTTAGAGAAGGTAATGATGTTTTTGATTGTTCAATATGGTTCATCACCTTATGTTTATATAGTCAATTTAATTCACTTAACTCCAACGCCAATTGTAATTTGGACAAGAGATATTTTCGTCGTGATTGCACCTTTAGAAAACAAGTAAAATGTAAAATATTATTTGATGCGATACATTGAAGGAAACATGAAGTTATTGGAGGAATACAATGACAATGGATTTACATATGAGAGAGGATCCATCATTTTAAAAGGCTATTTTTTGTAGCAAAATCGTATGACTACTTCTAGGATTATGAACTCGATGTTGTATGTTTTCCGTATATCCATTTAGTATGTGCATCTTGAATAAAATTGGTACAAGTTGCATCGAAAAAAAACTTAAAAAATAAAAAATGGAAACTGTCCAAATATGACCATGAACAGATAATTGAGGACAGCATTCCATTGCGATATTTTAAACTATATAATTTCTTGTTTTATGTTAATATTGGCTATCATCAATTCATTGAACTTTAATTTATTAAAATTTAGAATCAAGTTGTTAATATTACCATAGTAATAAAAAAATGTTAGAATTTAAAATCAAGTTGCTAATGTTACCTTAGTAATAAAAAAATATTAGAATTTAAAATCAAGTTGCTAATTTTACCTTAGAATTGAGAATCAAATTGCTAATTTTACTTTAGTAATAAATAATATTCCTATCAAAACTTCCTGACATTTCCTAACATTCATATATTTACACCTATCAAAACTTTCTAGTTCCTTTCCTAACATTTATTCCTAAGAGTCATGTATATTTGCACCTATCAAAAATTCTGAGTTCCTTTCCGAACATTCATTCCTAACATTCATGTATATTTTCACCCATCAAAACTTCCTAACATTCCCAACATTTCCCTAACATTCATTTCTAACATTCCCTGGACATTGATTCCTAACGTTCCCCACATTGATTCTTAACATTATATTGCACCTATCAAAACTTCCTAACATTCCTAACATTCCTAACATTCCTAAAATTCTTAGGATCCATATATTTGCACCTATCAAAACTTCCTAACATTACTAACATTTTCTAACATTTATTTTTAACATTAACGTTCCCTGTTCCCACATTCACTCCTAACATTCCCCATGTTCATTCTTAACATTAATAGTCCTCATATATTCATTCTTAACGTTAACATTCCCCATATTCATTCTTAACATTAACATTTCCCATATTCATTCTTAACAATTTGGATTGCACCTATCAAAAATTTCTAACATTCTTAACCTTTACATATACATGTATATAAGCCAAAAAACAATATCTAAGATCAATGTATGTATGTATATAATCCAAAAAAAACAATCATGAACATGTGAGTTCAATGTACATGTATATAATCCAAAAAAAAATCATGAACATGTTTATAATCCTAAAATTAAACTCCTCGATGTCTGAATCATAGAAATCCACCACTATCCTCCATTAGGGTCATCCCTTGGACTCATAACAATCTGAAACATGTATAAAAATAGATTATGAATATCATAAATTATTTAAACAATTTTAAATTAAAATAAAAAATTAAAACATTAAACTAATATATAGAAGAACAATACAATTATTAACAAAATTACCTCAAATTCTATATCATTCAATGGAGTCTTCCCTTTGCCTCTAAAAGGTGAAGGAGACCCAAGCTGCAACATGTATAAAACTAGTTTATAAATCTTACAAACTATTTAAACTATTTTAAACTAAAATAAATAATAATAATAAATATTAAACTTACAATTCCACCACTATCCTTCAATAGAATCTTCCCTTTTCCTTGAAAGATTGAAGAGATGCAAGCTTCAACATATATACAAGCAATTTACAAATGTCAAAAATTATTTAAACTATTTAAACTTATATATTAGAGAACGTTTGTGTAATAGTACATACCTTGAAGGAGAAACAAGTAAAAACATTACTACTTCTTCTTCCTCTAAATTTTATGTGTAGATCTGTAGATATCAGTCAAGAAGTAATTAGAGTCATATATTTGATCAATCATATCTATAACTCCAAATACTCTACGACCCATATCTACAAATAAAGATAAATGACCCTTCTTTATATCAATGAAATTGCGACCATAGATGATAAGGGGGAATCATCTCTACCATTATCACCACATCAATGATCAGATGAATGTGAACTATACAATAAGCTTGAATCCGGAGGTGAAGTTGATAATCTTTGATTTTCATTTCGGACACCAACTCCCAAAAAATGTGATGACCTCCTATGCTTCTGTCTCAAAGGTTGATCTCTTTCCATTGGATATGATATTTACAAGTTTTAAGAAATATCAATTTCTACATGTTAATTAATCAACTTCAAAGACCTAGCTACTAAAAAAACTAATATTTCAATAAGGACCTAGATATCCCTAATATTATCTAATAGTTATTTAAATGATTATAGCTAATTTATTATCTATTTCCATTTGATATGATATCTACAAGATTACACAAATCAACTCATATCATGTTCAAATTGTATATGTTAATTCCTCATCTTTAAATACCTAGCCAATAAAAAAACTAAGTTTTTAATAAAGACCTATATGTCCTTAATATTATCTAATATATCAACTCATAACATCTTCAAATTTTGCATGTTAATGCCTAGCTACTATAAACACTAAGTTTTTATTACCTAGATGTCTCTCATATTATCTAATAGTTCTTAAAATGAAAATAGCTACACTATTGTTGGATGTATGAGAAATTAATGTAGCAATCCGTGTGTTTTTTATGTGTTTTAGATTTTTAAAACTACGTTTTTAATAAAGACCTAAATGTCCCTAATATTATCTAATAGTTCTTAAAATGAAAATAGCTACACTATTGTTGGATGTATGAGAAATTAATGTAGTAATCCCTGCGTTTTTTATGTATTTTAGATTTTTTAAATTATTGGAACAAATATCATCAAATATGAAATTAAAGATACATTTATTTATGTCAACTACAAATATTTTCATTATTCCATAAAATCATAAAAATATCCCTTATGCTAAGTAAACTAATCAGAGTAAGAGTTGATGAACTTTGCATGGACAAAGTTGATGAAATATGCATGGACAGAGTTCATCAACTCCATCCACACATATAGGGTTCATCAACTCTCTCCACATGGATAGAGTTCATAAACTCTATCCACATGGACAAAGTTAAGTTCATCACTCCATGTGAACAGAGTTCATCAACTTTGTCCATGGACAGATTTAATACAAATATCTTCCTTATTATACCTATGAACTTAGATTAAAATTAAAAAAAATGCACAATATCTTAATATAATAGTAAGTATAAACTGTAACTAATAACCATTATACAAGTTATATGTTTCTTTTATGATTTAGATTAAAAATACATAAGATCAAACAGATTGGTAATCAGAAAATTTGATGTTTTATGTGTAATAATGTTTTTTTTATGATTTATATTAAACCTACTAAAATACATTTTTCTAAGTAAAGTTATGAGGGAAAGAGTTGATGAACTCTGCGTGAACTATGTTTTTCTAAGTATAATCCATTGTCTTGTCTATTTGGACAGAGTTGGTGAACTCTATCCACATGTGGAAAGAGTTGATGAACTCTGTGCAAATGGACAGAGTTCATCAACTCTATCCATTTGGAGAGAGTTCTTCAACTCTGTCCATAGGGTCAACGTTCATGAATTGTCCATCTGAGTGTTGATCAACTCCGTCCAAATGGACAGAGTTCATCAACTCTGTCCATTTTATTTAAATTTTTAAATATAATTTAAGTTAAAAATCTTTCATTCTAATTAAAATAGATTATATCAAATTCTAAAAACATATAATTTATAATTAAATTTAACAAAAATTTATCAATGGTCATGAATAAAAAAAATCTTTAGATTACAATTTAAAAAGCAATCAATTCGACTTACAACGTTGGATGATAAAAAACAAATGGAATCCTACCTCGAGACTTTCTTTCCAAATGGACAGAGTTGATCAACTCTATCCACATTTGGACAGAGTTCATCAACCCTGTCAATTTGGATAGAGTTCAACTCTGTCCACCTATCTCCCCATTGTCAACTTGGTTTAAATCATCTATTCATAATCAACCACTTTATAGTACCTTCTTTATTATGAATTAAATAATCACAGTAAGAGGCATAGAGAGCTTCCATAATATTGCATTTGGGACAGGTAATTCCATTTTCATCTTGTTAATCTGGCAGATTGCCATATAAAATACACGTTTAAAACTTTAATAAAAAGGACAACAACATTAAGGGCAGGGATTTTTGAAATGGTTTAATTAATTTTTGAATAAAGTCTTCTGAACTCTATCCAAATGGACAGAGTTGATGATCTCTGTCCAAATGTGGATAGAGTTCATCAAATCTATCCAAATGTGGACACAGTTCATCAACTCTATCCATTTGGACAGAGTTCATCAACTCTGTTTACATGGATAGAGTTCATGGATGACTACCTTCGTCATATACATATTAACTAAAATTAAAATTATAAGAATTATACAATACCAACTAACATATGCAAACTTTAACTCTACAATACTACGATGAAAAACAAATGCCATTGACTACAACAAGAGATAAATCACATATTCAACGTTTTGTATAAAATCAATTTCATAAACATTTACTCGACAAGGGGAAGCACAACAAGACCATACCATGAACAGACCCTCCAAGAAAATACCACAAACACCACCATGAAGTGACCTCCACAAAGAGACCTCCATGTCGAACAAACCTTCATGTAGAACAGATCCCAATGCTGAGAAGAAACTAGACAAGGTTTGACCTACATGTCGGATAGACCATCATGGCCTCCATGCCGAACAGACCATCACGAAGCGACCTCCACGCTGAGAGGAAACCAGATAGGTAGTGGGGTGCCAGGATGGCGTATGTACACGTGATGAGGAACGATGACATGGACGGGGATGATGGGAAACAACCAACAAATCAGGTGGTGGGAGAAACACGACAGGATGAGGACAAATGACTACAGGATAAAACAATGACAATGGGGTTGGAGCTCATCTTTTATGCGAAATAATTATTCGACCGAAGAAGTATTGAAACAGCCGTAAAAATTACCAGTCGGCTATGTGTTCTGTCAAATTAAACGATTCACTATTAAAGGTTATTCAACCAAATAAAGGATTCATTATTCGGCCGAATAATTATAATTGTTTGGCTGAATAAATTCATTATTCGACCGAATAAATTTTGTTGTGTTGTTTGGGCACCCGATGCTCACAGAAGGGTTACCCAACTTCACGTTTTCACCCAACTTAAATAATAGCAAGTCTAGTGTAGAGAAACGTACCATAATAGGTGCCAGAATAATTGCCTCAATCACAACACTAAATTTATCATCCATAAATTAGTTAAACCATGTAAAACACATTAAAAAGTAAAAACTCACATCGTTTAACCTTTTAATGTTTTAATTAATATATTTTAAATAAATGATATGCTTTTAAAGATGTATGTAATAGTGAAAGAAAGGGGCGATTTCAAAGCCCATCAATGTCCACCTTGGACTCCACGTGAAAATGTATTTGGCTTTTTGTAGCTACAATCTCATACATTTTCCTCTATTTTTCCATTTCACTCTAGCTTTGCCCCTTCTTCATGTGGGTCCTCTATGGTTCTCTTATATTCCAAGGTTTATTATATAACCCATGTAGTCAATATTTGTGCTACCACAAATGTGATTGTTGTTAAGATCCTCTCTAGATGATCCAATCTAACATTGGGGTTTTCTACTTCATCATATTGGTGATGACCTTTTGTCATGGTTGGTATTGTGCTTCTCCCTACGTCTAGAAACATTTTTTTTCAACTTCTTTTATAGTCGTTGTGGGTATTTACCATACAAGTCTCACCAAATTTACTCGATCAAAGGTTCCAATACCATGTGATGTGTAAAAAATGGGGTTATAGCCTATTTGTCTCTCTAGCACATATGCTTAGTAAAACTTATAAAAAAACTTAGTGAATTAATGAAAGTGCTTTGAGACTAGGAAACAAGGTTATACATCAACTACTTGGAATTGTGTGATCGAATGCTCTATCATTCCCATGTATCTAACTCCATTTAGGATTAGCACCATTTCATGCTCTCTCTCTCTCTCTCTAACTATCTGTAATGAAAAAATATATACAATAAACAAACACTAAATAACTATTAATAATTAAATAAATAACTTTTAATGAATAGTGTAACAAAAATAACATAATATATTAAGCATAGTTATTTATTACTAAGTGAAAGGGAGTAACCCTTCATTGCACATTCTCAAGCCTATAAAGGAGAGCCTTAATGTAAAAAATTACCACTTATCTATCAATTTATACATCATTTTATATCTATGGATATGTGGGTTATTTCATAATTTACGGGTTCATTCCGAAGTTAATTAGGAATATGCAATTATGGATGTTATAGTGGTATCAGAGCAAGGTTACCATTCAGGTTTCTAGGGTTCCCCCCTAAAAAAAAGTACCTTGTCCTTAAAAGAAATAAAAAAATGTAAAAGTAAAACCGAAAAACAAGAGGTAAAAGTAAAACAAACAAAAAAGTTAAAAGTAACCCCCCTGCCCCCCCCCAAAGAGCTAAAAGTAAAATAAAGAAAGGGTAAAAGTAAGGTAAAACTAAAACCCTCCCCAAAAAAGTTAAAAGTAAAATAATAAAAAAGGTAAAAGTGAAACCACATGTGGTTTCTTAATAAGTAGGTTTGGGTTTGAATATAAAAGTGCATAATAATTACTACTAAGAAGCAAGCGATATTTGAACTTAGGTGGGGAAGGTAACACTCACTCCTCCCAACCACCCAATCTACTCGTATTTTATAAAACTTAAGGGGGGGAACATTTAAAAGTGCATAATATCTGCTACTAAGAAGCAAGTGAGATTTAAACTTATATGGGAAAGGTAACGCCCATTCCTCCCAACCACCCAATAGACTAGCATTTTACAAAACTATTGGAAAAGAAGAAGATGGAAATATTGATTAAATTTCAAGGAAAACTCAAGAATATGGATTTTAATGTTGAAAAGAAGTAAAAGTTTCCTATCACCTTATAAAGAAATGTTGCAATACTACTTAGAATTAAATTTACACTTGTAGGGAAGGATATCACTATTTCTATTGCACCTACTAAAAGTAATAATTATATTAGTACTGAATTCGCTAACCATTTAGTGATTCCCGAGTCAAATATAAGGGAAGAGATAGAGTTTTGGGACATAAAACAAATTAAAATAAGTGGCTTACAATTGAATGTTGGAGATTATATAGTCACATCGAAATCATTGTTAGTTTCTTGTGGAGCTTTGATGGTGACATAATTTTGGGGTTACCTTGGATAAAAACATTGGGGACTTTCATCTTAAATGTTGAAAAGAAGTTTACGTCATTTTCCTATAAGAAAAAGAGAATCACATTTCAAGATATTACAATGATTTCATATATAGAAGCTCCAACATCTGAAGAATTCAAGGATATATCAAAGATGATTTCACAAGGTAATCAAAAGTCAGAACAAAAGAAGCACAAAATAGTTGAAAAAATTGTCACTAGTTAAGATGAAGAAATTACTCGTTTGAAGAAACATAATCAAGACCTGATCAAACAAATTAAGAAATTAAAAAGGGATAAAAGATCACAAGAATAAATCCAATAGGAACTCCACCAAAAGCAAGTGGATCTCCAAAATGAATTCAATAAGAATCTATTACAAAAAAATGAAGAAAAGTATCGCTTAAAAAATTTGAATCAAGGGTTGATTGAACAAATAAAAAAATTAGAAAATGAGGAGTTAAAAAGACCCTCAGAGTTATTATTAACCAGTAAATCACGAGAATCACAAACAATTAAAGTTTTTACAAGGGTTCCACAAATGGATCGAATGCCTTATCGTCACCCAAATCACAAAATTTGATATAACCAACATCAAATTAAACCAAAAAATAAACATCTTTCTTCTTATAGACAAACCAACTACAACCTTGAAAATGAAAAAAAAACAACATCGACAACTTTTATGGAAGCCTAAATTAAGAAGTTCTATATGAGCACTCGATCATTAAACAATTCCAATGAAGGTAGATTTTGTATGGATCACTTCCCAAAAAATGCAACACATTAGTTCAGCAATTCGAAGATTATACCACCTAGGTTTGTCAAGCATCATAGTTCCAAGCTCACAACATCATGAAAATTCGTGACGAGCAAGAGAACAAAGTCATACAATAAACTATTCTTTGAGGACAAAGCAATTCTAAGGGAGAGGCAATGTAATGAACATAAATATATAATAAATAAACACTAAATAACTATTAATAATTAAATAAATAACTCTTAACGAACAGTGTAACAAATATAAAATAAATGATATTATTACTTGTACTTATTAATTACTAAGTGAAAGGGTGTAACCATTCACTACACATGCTCAAGCCTATAAAGGCGATCCTCAATGTAAAAATTATCACTTATGTATCCATTTATACATCATTTTCTATCTACGGATATATCAGTTATTTCAGAATTTATGGGTTCATTTTGAAGTTAATTGAGAATATCCAATGATGGATGTTACACTATCACATCAAAACCCTATTCATATTTCCCTTTCAAAAAATAAAACATTTTAAATAAATATTACAATAGCTCTAAAACTGTAGTCATAGATCTCATGGGTCAACATGGATAGATAGGGAAGATTGCTTGATTATTCCATGAAATTATGTCCAATTGAAAATAAATTTCTGAGTATCAATTGAACATGTTTGTTATAGCCATGGAAAACCATGTACTATGGAATTTTGATATCTAGTAACAAATACACAACTCACAACAGGTATTAAAAATCAATATAAAAGATTCACACATCATAAAGTATTAAGACTAAATAGAGAAGAATTATGCATCAAAAAACCAACAACTTTTACCTTAGAAACCCAATTATGAAAACCAGCATTCAAGGGCTTTGTCCAAGGTCTTCATTATGCAACAATGAACAATTACAAGCTTGTTGGTTCATCCTCAAGATTCACATGAAAATATGCATAGCATCTCTTTAACTCTAAGCAAAAGAATCCCTTTCTAATTACGGATAATTGGGAGAATGGGTAAATAGGACAAAGCTTTGTGTTGAGATTTTAGTTAAAATAGTTATTTTATTTAGAAATTAATTCAAGTTCATTGACATCAAAATAATTGCATGCATAAGGATCACTAAAAGAAATTCATTCACAACATAGACAAATATTTAACGTGATAAACCCTCTTGGGGAAGAAAACCCAATAAACTTCTTCAATATAGATTCATCAACAAAGTACAATGTCAATATAGTGAAGAGCTAAATCTCTATTGTTAAAAGATAGCCCAAATAAAAATATACGATAACCCCAAGATATTACTCTTCCTCCAAATGATTTTACTCTCTTTCTCTCGTGTGGACTTGTATCACTGGCTTAAGTGGACTTTATTATGTTTCAAATGAGTAGCTTGAAACCTTTATTTATACTTGTTATGGAGTGGATCTTTCCACTATGGGGCCAACATCCATAGGTGAATTCCATATGACTTGTCTTACAGGTAATACAATATTTTTTATTTTTTATTATTAGAATATTCTGATCCAACCTTACAAGCACTGCTTCTTTTAGTGTTTTTACTTGATCAAATACAAAAATAATAATTTTTTGAAGCCACATAAAGAATCAACACTCCCTCTTAGCAAGGAATATATTCTTTTGACACAATCTTCAATACTGCTTATGCGGGTATGTACCCTTTCACCATTTACTTAATGAATTTTATGAATCTATCGATCACTAGAACTTCTGTATGAGTAATCCATCATCCACATCATGCAACTAGGGTCGGAAAATCATATGTAGCATCTCAGTAATGGGTACAACATCATCATCCTTTCATAAATTATGGGTCTTAGTGTGCTTTCATACCTTATGTAATTGAAGGACTTCATCTAGATCGCATCAAACTAGGAATATATCTAACACACATTGAAAATCCAACCCACATAGAATTTGGATGGCTATCCTGATGACTAGCCATTCAAGTTGGCACCACTAGGCATCCCACCCATCATGACTCAAAATATAACAACAAGGGTTAGGTGATGTAGTGTTCACACACTAACCATCCACCACAATTCTAGGAACCGTCCAACCCACTCAGTTTGGGCTTCTAGCTCAAAATATCAACATCTAACCAGTCCACATGACCTAGTCCTCTAGCCCCAATGTTGGGAATCCTAACCCTATGAAAGGTTAGGATTACTTGTGTCTTAGAGGGTAATGTGCTTGTGGATTAATATCTATTGTTACCAAGCTCTATTATTATTCTACTACCCCTAGAGTCGCATATGTAACTCAACACTTCCTCTTAGGTAGGAAATTTGTCCTGCACTACACCAAGCTTCTACATGAAGTACTGAAACTTCACTTTTGACAGAGGCTTGGTCAATAAATCAGCTCACTACTCATCTTTCACAATGTACTGGAGCTTCACATCACCCTTATTCACCATATCTTGAATATAATAGTTCTTGATCTTGATATGCTTGGACTTGTCATGAAACATGGGGTTCTCAAACAATTTTATACAACTCTTGTTATCACAAAAGACACAAGTCACCCCCAAATAGATATGAAACAACCCTATAAACAAATTTCAAAGCCACACAACTTAGCTACTAGATGAAATACTTCTATATACTTTTCCTTAGCTATCCTAAGTGCCACACTAGTTGCTTCCTATTAAGCCACGAGATCATGGTTCATCTAAAACTGAAGCAACATCTTGATGTACTCTTCCTATCTCCAAAAATATCAAACAAAACTAAATGAGCATAGCCTTTTATTGTTATCTCACGATATTAAACATATTTGATTCCATAGTCCATTATACCTTTCAGGTACATCACCATGTGCTTTAGCGCAATCAAGTGAACACGTCTCAAATCAAACATATATTGACTTAATGTGTTCACCGCAAAGCATATATTTGGCCTTGATTTTTTCAAATGCATCAATGAAACAATCATATGTATATACATGGTGGCATCCACTATAGATGAAGAAGTATCACTTAATATTTTAAGTTCATTAGCATTAGTGTAGGCATGGGTTTACAATACAACATCCTGAATCTCGTGAGAATCTCTACAACATATTTTCTTTGGTTAAGAAAAATATCATCTTGTTAATTATGCCACACCTATAGACCTAATAAATAATGCATCATACCAAGGTATTTTATCTTGAACTCTACAATAATATCATTCTTACACTTAGTGATGACCTTCTGATCCCATATTAGTAACATATCATCCACATATAATAGTAATAACATTGGTATTCCATCCACAACCTTGTAGTAAAGGTTGTAATCTACTTTACTCTTGGTAAATACCAAGCTTATCATAAAACTATAAATTCTACCATACCACATCTTGGTTTCCTACTTCAATCCATACATATAATTCTTCAATCTACTCACGTGTGACTTCCTGTCATGTGTCTTGAATCCCTATCTTTGCTTCACATAAACTTCCTCTTCTACTACAACATTCATAAAAGTTTCCTTCACATCCATCTGATGCACCTTACACTTCATCACTATAGTTAACACAAATATACATCTAATCAAAGTGTATCTCTACATGGGAGAAAATGTCTCCTCATAATCTATTCCTCCTTTCTGGGAGAAACCATGAGCGATGAACCTTGCCTTGTATTTCTTGATAGCACCATATGCTGAGTGCTTCATCTTGTATATTCATTTTGAAATCACCACTCACTTCCCTATCATTCTTGGAACGGACATCCCAAACATCATTTTCATAATGGACTAATATTCCTCAATCATGGAATTCTTCCATACATTCTTGTCAACTGTTTCTTCGTAACTGGAAGGATCTGTATCAATTATGTCACATAGAAATCCCATGTAGTTGGAATATAGTCAAGGTCACTTGATTTCTCTGAAGGATCCATCTAGATCACCATACTTTTATCCACCCTAAATCATCTCTCTAGCCCAAGCTAGTCTTCCTTTATGTGTATTCATTTTGTGGGGTGGATCTCCGGGTTTCTTTGGTTCTTTTATATCACGATCCTCTCAAACATGCTCTTCTAATGTAACATCATCATCTATTCCTATATTTGGAACTCAAGGAGCTTCAGGCTCCTCATCATGGACCTCGTCCATATGAGCCTTCCTCAATCTACTAAAAGTTATATCCTCGTTGAAGGTGATATCTCTACTAGTCTAAACCTGCCTGTCGCCAGGAATGTATACTGTATTCCTTTGATGAGTCCCTGTATCTGCAAATATACTCTTGAAGGATCCAAATTCGATCTCTTATACTTGGGAACATGTATATATATAGGAAAATTGAATATCTTCACGTAGTTGACCTCCAGATTCTCTCCTATAAACATTTGTTTGGGCATCTTGTCCCTAAGTACATGGTGAAAAGTTTTGTTCTGCAAATATACAACAATTCTAGCTACCTTTTCCCATAGGTATATTGGTCAATCTTGATCGTGGATCATAGAATTCACTACTTCCATTACCATCAAACTCTTTATTTATACCATGTCTTTATGTTGAGGATTATAGGGAGTAGTGATCTCCCTCTCAATCTTAGCTTCTATGTAGAGTGTGTTGAAGTCATCTAATGTGACGTCTCCTCTATTATTTGATCATAATGTTTTATGATCTACAAGAGCCTTGAATTCTTTGAACTTAATGAACACTTACTGTTTTTATTTCAAGAAATAAATCCAAGTTTTACATGAATAATCATCAAGAAATGAAACATAATATATGTACCCACTAAGTGATGTTGTTGACATCAGTCCACACACGTATGATGGACTATGTCCAAGATTCCTTTTGCTTTGTTATCACTACTTGGAAACAAACACTTCACATGATTTCCTTGTGCACATCCTTTACCTGTACCATCATGGTTCACATGAATCTCTATTAGACCTATCACCATCATGCTTATGATCGACAATAATTTGTAAGTAAGTGAGCAAGTATTATATGCCATAGATCACTTGGGCTCACAATGTTATGTACCAATGTTGAATAAGAGTATCCCTTTAGCTTGTATAGCCTCACCCCTTTGAACATCAACCAAACTAGCATAATAAATAGACTTCCCCTTTAGCCACATAAGACCTTGGCCATCACCAAAAGTAACTTTATATCCTTATTCGTTTAATGTTAAGATGCATAGTTTATTCTTCCTAAAACAAGGTACATACAATACATCTTTCATCTTGATAGGTTTTCCAAAATCCAACTTGTATGAGGCTTCTCCTACCCCTTTTCTGGGATATCGATAATCATCATCAAAGTTCACCATAAGAGGTGAATCCTTTTGAACAAATTTTTGAGAGAATTCTTGTATTTGATCATGTGCTTAGAAGCACCACTAGTAGCAAGCCATCTATCACTTACATGAGTGTCTCGCCCCGTAAGAGTTTTTATCAACACATATTGTTCACTTAAATCGTCTTCTCTTGATTTCTTCTGAATATATTCATTATCTTCTATGGCATGAGCATGATGTCTTTTATTCTTCCATATTTTTATTTGATATTTTACCCAAGGACAATTTCTTGCAATGTGTCCCGTCTTCAAGTAGTTGTATCATTTGTAATTTGAGTAATCTTTTTGAGTCTTTTATGTCTTCTAAAACTTGCAGGAATGGGGTTCTTTCTTGATTTTCCCTTTTCTTGCATGTACTACTAGTGCTTGATTTTTGTCATCACCCAGCCTATCTTCTCTTACAACCAATTTAGCTTCTTCTTTTGTGCACTCTTCCTATACTGTGTTGAACTTTGTTAACTTCCTTCTAGTAAAAATTCCCTAAATGAATGACTCCCATGACCTTGGGAGAGAATTCAATGTAGTCATTATAATTTCATCTTCTTCAAATGTTTCTCTAATGGATTCAAGATGTTCTTTAATTTGAGATGCCCTTGTGAAGTAGGACTGAATTGTTTCTAAGTTCTGCATTCTCACATTCTTGAGTTGTGTCCTCAATTTCATCTTCTGGTTGATATTCTTTCCTTCAAACAATCTGGACAAGGAATCCAACATCTTCTTTGGAGACTTCAATGATGAGACATGAGGGATGAAGTGGTCCTTGGTATAATCTATACCAATTTTCTTTTCCCCAAGAATGTTCTTTTTGTTCCTTGCCTTAGCCTCATCTCCCTCAATATCAACAAGCTCTTCTTCAACATATTTTCCAAATCATTTTCTTCTAGAATGAGAAGCACCCTATACTTCCATGCTTGAAAGTTATCATCTCCTTCAAGCTTCTCATGAAGCTTGGTGCTATTCATCATTTTTTCTAAGCTTAAAAATTTGACAGGAATGAGAATATTCATAAACCAAATTTGGACTTCTCAGTGAATGTGCTATGCCAAGGTAATCTCCACAATCCAAAATCACCCCAAGTGTCAACGTGAAAGTGTGCTTAATGTCCAACCTAGGGTTTATGGGAAAATCCTATTTTTTCAACTTTTGAATTTGGAAAATATTAACGAAGGAGAAGATGCAGCCTGCCAAGGTGAGTTGAACAAAGATCCATTTCTTTCTAATCCATGGACAAAATAAGAAAAAGTTGGAGTCCCTACTTTTCTCTAGGTCAAGAATGAAAATTCTTGGATTTGAATTCTGTCTCCATAAGAAGATGCACACTCCTAGAGTGAGTTCAATGATGTTAATATTGATCTTGATGTGTGGTTGGAAAAAATATAACCAAGAAGCCATATAATCTTGAAGTTGTATTTGTTGCAATGACTTCTTTGAGCATGACTCTAATACCATGTTGATATTTTACTTAAAATAGTTATGTTATTTAGACTTTAATTCAATTTATTTCACGTCAAAATAAATGCATCCATAAGGATCACTTAAAGAAAGACATTCACAACATACACAAAAAATTATAGTAAGAAACCCTCTTTAGAAAGAAAAACACTCTTGGAGAAGAAAACTCAACATTAACTTTTTTTACTATAAATTAGTCAACAAAATACAATATCAATACAATGAAGAAATAAATCTCTCCCATAGAAAGATACCAAATACAAAAATAAAATAACTCCAACATATTAGTCCTCCTCTGAATGTTGCTACTCTCGCTCTCTCTTGCATAGTTGTGTCACTTAAGAGAAGATGTTTGTGTGCGAAATGAGTTGGTTGACGCCTTCATTTATACTTGTTTTGAAGTGACTCTTTCCATTGTCTCACCAACTTTACTCGATGACTAGGCATAAATTATTATTTATTTATTATTTCTGGAATTTTGGAATCTAAATAACTTTTACATTTTTTTATTTAATCAAATACAATAAAAATATTTTCCCAAGCTACATAAAACATTAACAATGTGGAGCTCATGATAACTAGAAGGTCAAGTGGCCCAACACACTTTCCCAAATATAGTTGACATCCTCTCTTGTCTTTTCCGTTATTTATTACATTTGAGATTATCTATCCAATGCATAATATTACACATGGACCGCGAAATGAAATAAATATTTCATTCTTACATTAGCATTAACTAATAAAGTGTTTTCCTTATGTTTTGCATCCAAATTTCAGTCAAGTTTTACTTGAATTTTAGATTTTCATCATTTTGTTGAGATGATAACATAGATTAGTTGAAAATGGGCTGAAAATGGGCTTATAATGGGCTTATCATGTATAATGATAATGAAGCTTGTGAAAATATAAATAAAACAAAATTAGATAGTCAACATATAGATATTATTTCAGATTTTGGACTTGTTTGAGGTGATTAACAAGATTAATCCAATTATAACAACTGTACACCATAGATTCATTTCATTGTTATGGTATCTTTTTATGCTAGAGATTCAATTTCATGATTATTATACTTAAATGCATCTTAATTAAGATTTAAATAAGTTTGAGTTAAAGGGTGGTTAAAAAAAACATGTAACAATTTGTTTTTGTTTTTTTTTCATATCAGTTTTTGGTTTTTTTTGTTTGTTTATTAATTAGTATCTGTTTTGTGTTTATATTAATTCTAACAATGTGATATGAATCATGGATATAAAATTATATATCTTACTTTTTTTAATAGTTAACTATCTTCACAACACTAAGTGGTTGATTGTACCTTGACTATTCACCCACCACGTTACCATTTTACTTGTGGCTGTACTAATTTATTAAAAAATATTTTTTTGTCAATAACACTCATACCATCCTTATAATTTTACACTCACAGCATCCTTATAATTTTACATAGATACCAGGTACTCCATCCCATCGTGGATTTAAAAGATTCAATCAAGGAGACGTTCTTCACAGAATGACCTTTGCTGTAAATTCTTGGTCACTCTTAAAGTCCATGAAAATGGTACGAATCACTTAACTGTTAAGATTCCTTCTCTTTCTCCGTCAATGTCATGTACATCAACAACCCTTTGTCAAACATATGTGCATCATACGGAAGGCACAGGATCAACAACTGATGTATAAAGATTCCTTCTCTCAGTCAATCTCATGTACTTCAACAAGCCTTCCTCAAACCTATGTGCATCATACGGAAGACAGGGGTTCAACAACTTATGTAGTTGTCTTCTTCTTTGGAAGCACAGAATAATGGTTCTAATTATTTGGTAGGGTGTTAAGATATTTCTTCAATAGTTAGTTTGGTAAAGTAAAAATTAGCATAGTTATTTAATCTGTGGTTGGTTAACATTAGGTTATAAGTTAAATGCTATTATTAATAAGTTGTAAAAAATCAGTTTGAACAAGTTATTTGTCTCATTCAACTGTAATATAGTAAAAACATATGCCCTGTCCTTATGCATAAAAATTAGTCCAACTCAAATTCTAACATCAGTTTATATCCATATAAAAATGCATTTTTCAAATTCAAATTCAGGAGACCTGCTTCAAATTGAAGCAAACTCATAGTGAGAGTGGTCATGACTCATCCTGTCAATGCCTTGCATGTCTGCTTAGCGAATCCCAACCGATTATTCGGTCTATCAAACAAAAAATAGAAATTGTTCTGCATAAAGTTTCCGATGACAACAGCAGGTCCATCGGGTACACTACCACCATTTATTATTGCCAAGCAGATTGTATCAGAAGTATCCGCAAGGATATTATCAGTGCTGGCTGCAATGAAACTATTCTCATTAGGCACTACCATGTCCGAACCACCCTTCAAATGGAATCCAAACCGAGGCAACTCAATATTCTTAACGTTCACACCGGAAACATTGTAACATAAGTCATAGCCATCTGCATGAACTCTTCTGTATCCAATCTGAGAAGCAAACTCACCCACAATCTGTTTATAGATTGTTTCGGGAAAGTAGCTGTAAGAAGTGCCCGAATCTATTATGGTTCCACCATTGCCTTCGCTGTCAAATGTCAATAAATTGGAGGAGAGCCTCAAGCGTTTTCCACCAATACTGACCCCCGCGAGATCAACGTAATAGTACTGGCTGTATTTAGCAGATTTAGGGTTAGGGTTAGGGTTATCTGCAAAGGGAGTGTAAGTGAAAGGGATGTCCTTGCGGACCGCCATGTCACCGAGGATTATCATACTGCTATCGCCTAGATCGTCAAGGCAATAAGCAAATCTATCGCCAAGAAGAGGACTAAGCTGGGAAGGCATGGACAGACCTCCTCTGCCAAATCCTGCAATACCAGCGAAGCCAAACGAAACGACCGAACATCCGATTCCGAAGTCCTTTTTTGCTCGTCTGCTTCCTCCTTCCAACCGCAAAGTTAAGGTCTCGGTGAGTAGATGCACTGCCGCGTGTCCGGAGACGTAACGGATAACAGAGCCTGGACAAACCCCCGAGCAGTTGTGGATGCTGCTTTCAAACAGGTCTTTGCACTTTGGATCTTCGCATTTTACAGGCACAGCAGTTGATGACATGCTGGGAAGAAAAACTGTTCTGTATCCAGGGCATGAGTTGTTGTTACATGTATAATTTGTGGTGCAGGGTGTCCAGACAACACTGCTGCCCGTGTCCATGACGAGCAAAAGATCCTGTGCAGGAGTTCCCACCGATAATTTGATGTAATACTCCATGAAGTCGATGGGATAGTACAGAGGCTCCTCCACGCTGATCTTGCTCTTCCTCTTCGTGTGAAGGGTCATGGATAATCCAGTAATCTTTTCATCGTTCTGTCGAGACAATATTGCACAGAGTTGAAGTGAGAGGACGATCAAGAACAACACGAGCCATCGCTTTGGGGACATGATCATTTTGAGAATTCTTAAAAAAAACTAAAAAGACTGACAGTGAAGAATGGGAATGAAATGGGCATGGGGAATATTCAATATTAATACAAAAGCTTGAATCACTATTATCATTATATTCTAATGTTGATTAGATGATAAATTCGGTGACATAACCCAATAAACTAATAAAAGTCACATTGTATTGCATCGCAGTCAGCCATCGATCAATAATTGGGATTGTGTGGGGGCAGTAGAAGATATGAAATCTGTACAGCAAGCAAGCAACAACCCCATAATTCCCAATGTGTGGGCGGTGCCTGTGTGGACTACAAAGAGGAAAGTAAACATTTTGCAAAGTTGTTAATGGGTGAAAAATTGATTAGAAGCTTTCCAACTTTTTTTCCTCAAAAAAATATTATAGTTATACCATACTTTCCTATACTTTATATATGTATATGTGATTTTGTTTCTGAAGCTTTCCAACTTACGATTATCAATTGGACGCGTTGATGTAGCAGCGATAGATGGTATTGCGGTTTCCCGGTTTGATGGTTTCAATTATAATATAAATTGTTTTTGGAATGTAAAAAGTTGTAGCATGCACTCTATTTTTTAGTTACATAATTTGAGAATGACTTGAAGATCACTAAATTCGTGAGACAAAATACTTTATGCATAATTTTCTTTCTGATTTTTGAGTTAAATAATTCGAAAATGAGTTGAGGATCACTAAATTTTTGACAAAAAATACTAATACTTTACGCATAATTTTCCTTCCCATCACACGTATTTAGAATGACTTGAAGATCACTAAATTCGTGAGACAAAATACTAATACTTTATAATACTTTATGCATAATTTTCGTTCCGATTTTTGAGTTAAATAATTCGAAAATGAGTTGAGGATCACTAAATAGGTGAGAAAAAATATATACTAATACTTTATACATAATTTTCCTTTCCATCACACGAAATGCTTTCAAAATATTAATAATTAATTCTTTTCAAAATACTAATATTTAATTGTTCTGTTATGCTTGTCATAAATTTTTTTTTTAAGATACAACTATTTATTTTCTAAAACTATAAATTATTAATAATATCAATGATGACACAAATTAATTTTAATTTATAGAAACTAATTTATAAAATTTGATATCAATTATTAAACAAATTAATTTTAATTTATAGATTTTAATTTATAAAAATGGAAAAAAAAGTTATATTTTATATTTAAAACTTGTGGTGTCATTTTTAAAAAATTAATAAAAATCATTTTACTTTAATTTTTAAAATGTAATTTAAAAAATTAATCAATCTACTTTAAATTAATTTTTTTTTCTAAACGATGGAATATATGAATCTTTTTGTAAAACAAGCTATATAATTTTGACATTTTCATTTAAAATTAATATATTTGTAATGTCTTATTTCTATTTATATATGCATATTTTATATTTTAAAAAATTAAAAAATTATATATTTAAAAAACTTATAAAACCATTTAAAAAATTTTCATGTGAGTTAAAAAAAAAAAAAAAAATTAATCAATCTACTTTTATCTTTTATTTTTAAATGATAGAATACATTAGGTATATCTTTTTGTAATTCACTTTTATTTTTATGTCATTTTTTAAGACAAGTTATAATTTTGATATTTTTTCTAAAATTAATAATATATTTATAGTTTTTTTTATAATCTTAATATTTTTTAAAATTATAACATATTTGTAGTTTTTTTTATAATGTGATTGTGTAGAGAGGCGCTTTCTACAGCTCAAATGGGTGAGATGTGTCGAGTATATAACGTTGATGTGGCAGATGTGGACTCAAACAAAGATAATAATAAAAAATAAAAACTTATAATATTTAGCTTATAACTAAAAAAATAAAAAATATTATACTCATATAAATATACAACCATATTAGTGAAATACTCACAATCTTACAAATTGAGTAGTAAAATATTAGTAGTAAAATTCAATTGACTTGCGTAGTAAAAATAAAAATTCTAAAACCAAGAACATATACAATTCAATTTAAAAATAGCTAAATTGTAAAACACAATTATACATCAAATTTCAATTTAAAATTTGGTTAACTTGAAACCTAAGCAACCACAATGTTAGGAATAAAATATGTGATAGAGAATAAATTGCAGAGTAATAGTGATTACAATGCAATATTACAACCATATTTATAAGGTTCTTTAAATGCAAATACAACTAGCAAGAAACCATTGGCCACTAAAACCACGTGCCTTAAACCACTTACACCCTTACTCATTCCCAAGTCAAGGTTAACCCTAACATGTAAATGCTCATTTTTAATCCTAGAGAAAACAAGTCATTTCTCAAAAACATTTGGATAAATGTTTAAAATCTTCATTTGATGGTAAAATGTTTTTCAAATTTCAATAAATATAGATTTTAAAATTTTATATGGATTATTTTACTCATTAACTACTCTTAATATTCATAATTAATTTTATAGAAAGACAAGTAAAGCAAGTTTTGGAAAACTATTTGATCTTATGGAATACTCATGGCCTTACCCTTTCCCGGCTCTATAAAGACCTCCGTGACTTAAGTGGATGGTGTTTTTTTAAAAGAGTGTGGTAGTGTGTCTTTGATAACCGGAAAGTTTTTAATTTCTCCTCTGAAAAATAGAACCCTCCAGAGAAGAGTTGATAGACTTAGCCAATTTTGTTTCCCTTTCTTGATTTCTAAGGGGCCTGTATTTTGCAAACAGTGGGTGTTTGTTTTCTGTGTATGGATTTTTAAAATATGATGGAATCCGTGTCCTGTAATCTTTTGAGAGCACTGCTGCTCTAACTATAATTTAACTTAAAAGATTTGTCGGTTTTGTAAGAGTTTTAATGAAAGATATGGCCGGAGGACTTCCATACTGTCGTAGCATTGTGTTTTGAAACGCGGAGTTATTAAGAACAGGTAGATGAGTTATTAAGAATAGGCAGATGCCCTATCATACTGCTGTAATGGTTTTCCCTTTTAATTAGTTATGACTAAGAAAAAGGTTTTAAAATATATATTAGGCGTTTACGTTTGCAAACCTTGGATAACCTTCAGTCGTTGCACTAAATATTTGTTTATAATCATCCCTTCGTAAGTTAGAATAGGTTTTCTAATAACGCAGAGTATGTCCATTGCGTTATAAACTTCTATTTAAAAACTGAGCTAAATTCCAGTTATAATGAAAGCAAGGTTTTATGTATAAGAAAGATTACACAGTCGAAAGTCCTTTTCATTGTATATATGTACGGTTGAAGCCATTAAAAGAGATATAGGGTCAGACTGTAAAAACCTTAATAACCGTTTGAAACTGAACTTTTATTTGTTCCTTGTTAGTCCTAAATCCAACATTTGTTTTTAAGAAAACAGAAGTTTTATAATGTAGGAAAGGAAAATCTTGGACCTCGGAACCATTCTTCTAAGATAGTTAGGTTTGTTTGCTTTGTTTAAATAGTCTTTATGGCTTTGAGACTGAAAGTAGTTCTCATGATTATGAATAATACTATTCAAATTTTTTAACAGGTTAAGCCCTAAGGCTGTCTACAACTGTAGAAGAACCACTTCGGATAAAGTAATACCAAAATCAAATCGGAAGCTGTAAACACTGCTAAGATTCGTCGATAATCTCGACTTGGTATCTTCCTTACAAGCTTGGCTACTAAGGAATCGGTTTAGATGCCCTTTTTTAAAATCTAGTTTAGTTTTAATAGGATTCCCCATTAGATTTGATTATTCTAGATTAACACTAGTGTTTCTTTAAAAACATACATCTTTATCCTAAAAGGTTTATTATATTAGTGTCATAATAGTAAGTTCAAGTATGTGCAATTGTATTGGAGGGGGCTAGAAACTTGATTGAAAGTACTGCAACTTGATGCGAGGTTGGGGTGTGGGTACCAATGGAGGTTGGGGTGTGGGTATCAAGGAGGAAGGTTCTACGAAGTACAAGCATGACAGAGACGTCCTAGGAAGGAAGGTAATGATGGTTCCTTCTCCTCCTCTAGGGAAGAGGGACCATGGGAGGAATGTAACCTCGGATGTGGGACCTGCAATCCCCTATGTTATCTCGGGAATGGAAACTGAAAAGGGGAAAGGAATAGTAAGCTCGTCTAACTTGTCCAGAGATGGGGAACGTTTTAGTGGGATCAGTATGGAGGAAACAAATAATCACGGAACAAGAAGGACAGGACAATGCGTCCCGAAATCCAAGACGGTTCATCAAAACAGAAAGAGTCAGAGAATACATCCAATACATGAAAGAATGCGCTCTAATAGGCAAATTTGTGGAGATTTGGCCCACATAAAAGACCTTGATCTGGTGAAAAAACACCATGTGGAAACCCCAAGGCCACTACAATCTTCAGCTGGGAGCCAAAGGGTTCTTCACGATAATCTTCTTTAATGGAGAAGACCGAACCAAAATTTTTGAGAATGGCCCCTACTTCTATAATTTGGTGGGCCTGTTTCTCAGACCATGGAAAGAGAGATTCAATCCTCACAAAGAAAACCTCACGATTGCTCCAGTATGGATAAGAATGTATTACGTGCCAACAGAATACTAGAAGGAAGAAATATTGACAAATATAGGGAATATGGTGGGGCATTTCATCAAAGTTTCTGAGCAAATCAGACAAAGAAAATACATATCGTATGCCAAAATTTGTATCTACCTTGACATTTTCATAGATCTACTAGATGGAATTGAGATAACATGGGAAGATGAGGAATGGTTCTAGGCAATAGATTACGAACAAATCCCATTCAGATGTAGAAGATGCCATGAGCACGAACATCTATTCCAGGACTGCCCTCAAAACAAAACACCAGGAGGGAAGAAGGATCGGGACAAGCAAGATGTTGATGGACTTACTAAAACAAGAAACAAGAAATGACAAATGAGGAAGACATCGGGACCAGAGATAAATAAAAGAGTGCAAACCCAGAATCAGTATGAGATCCTCCAAGAAGATAAGCCAATCAACAAAGAAGCCCAACAAACAGAGAAGACTAAGGTAAACAATAAAGAAGACCCGGCATAACGAAAAGAATAGAGACCACCAGGGGATAGAGTCAGAGACGACCCTGAAAAAGCAACAAGAAACTGTCAAAACCCCTTTAGACCATAGTATCCAAAGGTAGCAAGAGGTGATCAAGAAAGTCTCAAGATAAATTGAACTTGCATCAGAAGACATGGAGTTAGGAGATCTGGATCTAGAAGGCCTGGAAGCTGCCTCCTCAGACAAGAACCCCACCCATATTCCCCCACAACAAGTATCCCTGCTAGAGAAAGCGCTCATTCAAGCTAAAAACTTGAACTCCTTGGGAGTAGTTGTAGAATCCCTCAAAGTCACAAATGGAAAGAAAAACCAAAAAAAAGAAAAGCGAGGAAGGCCAAGCAATGTACAAAGAATTAAAGTAATAGGAGAGAAAATGGTGGATTCAAGGCAGTATCCAACTATAAATGCTTCCCTCTCCCAATCCATTTAATCTAGTCTTAATGCAGATTACATCCTGGAACATTAGAGGCTGCAACAACGCTCTGAAAATCTATCTTCTTAGAAGAAGGATTGAGAAAGAAAAATTTGGGATTGTCTTTATGCAAGAAACAAAATGCATGGGAGAAGAAATATCAAGTATAGCCCAGAAAGTCTTGAAGGGCTATGAATCTGTTGTGATAGATGCTAGAGGGGCAGCAGGTGGGTTGGGCATTTTATGGAATCCACGAGAGGTTAACCTCTAAGGTTTCCTAACAACCCCATTTACACTCTCTGCAGACTTCCATATTTTAGGTACCAGAATAAAAGGACTTGTGACCAATGTCTATGGATCCCCGAGGGAAGAGCAGAAAATGGACTTTCTGGACTCGATAACCAATATCAAAGAAATTGTTGAGGACAAAGCTTGGAACCTAGGTGGAGATTTCAACCTGATCAGGAACCTAGACGAAAAAAAAGGTGGTATACGAAACCTAAACTATGCTAGTGCTCAATTCAATGATGTAATTGATGACCTCAATTTGATCAATGTTAGAACTTCTAATGGGATTTTCACATGGAACAACAAACAAACTAGAGATAGAGGGATTGCATGCCAGCTTGATCACTTTTTAATCTTGGAATATATCATGATGGCTGAGGGAGATTTAATAGCGGTGGCACTTCTAGCAGTAGGATCGAATCACTGGCTCATTAGTCTAGAATGGGAAAATGTCGGCCTAAACCCTCGAAGACCATTCATATTTGAAAATTTTTGGCTCCTCCAAACGGATTTTCCTGAGAATATCAAGGAATGGTGGGAAGGTTTTCCACCCATTAGAGGCACTCATGTGTATCAATTTCAACATAAAATTAAGCTTCTGAAAGCTAATATTAAAAAATGGAACAAGGAATCCTTTGGCAACATATTTCGAGCAAAACAAGATTTAGAATGTAAGATGCAGTTGAAGGAGGCTCAAGAGATGAATATGGGATTCTTGGAGGAGGTAAGGATACAAGAAAAGATTCTGTTACAGGAATTCAACCAAACAAAACAACAGGAGGAAGTCTACTGGGATTAGAAAGTGAGAGTTAAATGGATCCAAGAAGGGGAACACAACACCAACTTTTATCACAAATTGACCATCCAACACAGACAAGGGAACTGGTGGGACATATTGAATATGGAGGATGGGAATATAGCTGAATCACAAGAATAATTAGAAACCACATTAAAATATTAGTTTTCTAAGCTTCTGCATGAACCAGAAGAAGACAAAGAGGAAGCTTAGAGAGAAGTGTTTCTAAAGATCCCCAAGCTTATCACGGATGAACACAATCACATCCTAAGAAAAGCCATTGAGATATCGAAAGTGGACATAGCTATCAAGCAAATGGAAAAATATAAAGCTCCGGGGCCGGATGGGTTCACTACTATTTTTTTCCATGCTTGCTGGGAGTGGTTAAAGGAGGAAATATGGGCCTTGGTGGAAGACTCTAGAAAGACAAGGAATATCCTAAGAGCTCTTAACTCTACATTCGTAACTCTCATCCCTAAAGAAAATGGTACAGAGGATCCTAGGAAACTTAGACCGATTGCTTTGTGTAATGTCATCTACAAAATCATCTCAAAGGTCTTAGCAAACTGTCTAAGGCCCCAACTTCCACTAATCATCTCACCGGAACAGGCTAGGTTCGTAGAGGGAAGGAAGATCCTGGATGCCATCATCTTGGTCCATGAAATGATTCACTCGCTAAAAACAATGAAGACTCCAGGTATGCTCCTAAAAATGGATCTCTCGAAAGCATATGACAAATTGAATTGGAATTTCTTAGCAGGAACTCTTAGAGTTTTTGTATTCTCAGAGGATTGGACAAATTTGGGTAATGAAAATGGTCTCATCAGAATTTTTTTCAATTTTGGTCAACAGATCCCCTTCGAACCCCTTCAATGCCTCCAGAGGAATAAGAGAGGGGATCCCCTCTCCCCCTTCCTCTTCATCTTTACGGCTGAAGGACTAGGAAGGTTGCTCAAATATTAAATATATGAAAACAAAATCCGGGGCTTATCTCTAACTGCAGGGATGGATCCCCAAACCCATCAATAGTTTGTAGATGATAATATGCTTATGAGACCTCCATCGGTCCTGGAGGCCAGGGGTATCAAAGATTTTATGAACACATTACTAGAAGCAAGTGGTCTAGAAATAAACAAGGAAAAATCTCAGACTTACTTCTTCAATACACCGAGGATCACCAAAAGGAATATCCTCAGAACGCTGGAGTTCTCGGAAGGAAGTCTTCCATCTAAATATCCGAGAGCATCGTTAGCGGAATCAACCATTAGACAAATATCTTGGAAGGAATTCCTGGATAAAATCAAACAAAAGCTCAATCTCTGGACCCACAAAGACCTTAATTTTCTGACCAGATTCATACTGGTGAAATTGGTTTTACAAGCCATGGCCTTATATCTTTTTTCGGTGCTTGTAGCTCTGAAATCAATTATTAAACAAATCAGAAATATGCAAAGGAATTTCCTCTGGGGAGGATCAGAAGGGCACAGGAAATGGCCTCTGGTGGATTGGCAAACAATATGCACTCCGAAGGAAATAGGGGGCATGGGACTACGACACCTTCTAGACAATAACAAAGTAATGAGTGCCAAAATATGGTGGAGATGGATAAATTACGAGGAGGAGCTGTGGGCCAAATTGTGGCACTTGAAATAAGCTCCTCTATGGCCTAAGAAATCCCTGGTGTGTTTTGGAGAAAACTTACTAGGGTCTAGTATATGGAAAGCGACGCAGGAAAACAAAGGTTTGGTTCAGAAACACAACCTTTGGGACGTGAGGGATGGCCAAACAACACGATTTGCAAGCGATGCATGGAACCAGGATCCAGTGCTAACATGCGGTGATGACTCCCCCATTCTAAGATCCTTCCTTATGAATCATGCCCAGAGTATGGTGGCTAAATTTTGGGACAACCAAAATAGTGACTGAATATTCAGGACATGGAAAGATGGTAATTGGTGGCAATCCCAAGACCTAGGGGAATATATAGAATATTTCATGGCAGAGCTCAACTCTAGAAGAATCGCCAAGAATGATGCTCCGGACAAGCTCAGATGGGGGTGCTCTAACACAGGTATTTTCAACCCCAAAGAAGCCGTAGGCCTGATAACAGGGATCCAGAATATTGAACCCAAATCCAAATGGGGGAAATTATGGAAAAGAGGATTGTGGCCAAAGGTCACAATTTTTTGCTGGCTTGTGATCAAACGCTGCATCCTCACATGGGATAACCTTCAAATCAAGGGAATAATTGGCCCCTCTAGATGTTGTATGTGCGAGGAGAACAATGAAACTATCAACCATCTCTTTGATGAATGCACGGTTGCAGATTCAATATGGGAAAAAGAAGCGTCCATGTTCAAAAGAAACCACCGCCACAAAGGAAGGCCGTATATTACAATTGTAGAATGTCCCATGAAGGTATTCAATAATAAAAATTTCAACAGATTGTGGGAGCTTCTCCCTGGTTTCAAAATATGGGAACTATGGAAAACTTGAAATAGAAAAAATTGTGAAAACAAAACCTGAAAATAAGGGGAAATATGGAACTCTATAGAATCACATCTAAACGAAACAATAACCTTTCAATAGTGGACACAGGAAGATTCCATAGCTGAAGCAAACGAAAGGATAATTTTGAATGAATTGGGTATGTGGAATTACATATAACCAACATGCTAAACAGATCAGCTCCATCAACTCTTAATAGCCCGACTGCTTGGACCAGGACACCAGCTGGATCCTTCAAATTCAATTTTGACGGAGTGACTAAAGGAAACCCCGGCCCTGCAGGATTTAGGGGAGAAATCATAGAAACTTAGAGGGAATTCTTCTTAGCTTGCTCTGGGGATCAATTGGCAACAACAAAAACAATATGGATGATCTTGAAGGTCTAATAAATGGCTTATCCTGGGAACTATAAATAGGGAAGACTCCATTGGTGGTGGAAGGTGATTTGTAGATAATAATAAACATGGAATGATGGCTCCAAAATGGTGCATCAACATCACAGGTCTCAAAGAACTGGCGATGGGAAGGATGACTGTGCGCTCTCAGAGGAATACTAGCAAGACATGAAGCCATACTGTTCTCGCATGTGAGGCGATTGGGAAACAAGGTGGCAGATGCACTTGCAAATGAAGGAGTGGGAAGTAGGTGCTCTTTCCATGCAGAAGAGCTAGGTGACAGGTTAACAAACAAAGAATATGGAAATGCTACATGAAAATGGTGGAGGATGATAGGGAAGGTAGAGCTGAAACGCGCCATTGTCAAACACATCCCAACACGCAGCAGGTGAATGACAGTTGGCACTCCAACTCATCCGGAATGAGGCCAGCCATCTTATTTGGAATCAAGTAATGATCCCTCAAGTGCAATGGTGGCAGGCGCGAAAATCGGCGAGCTGTCCCGATCGACAGGTGGGACTAGTTTACCACTCACCTAAACATATGGTTATGGTACGGATCATGTGGATGCAATAGATGGATCATCCGCCAGCAGGTGAACCGTTTAACCGAGGAAGATTTTCATCTCTTTATAGGATCAATTCACAAGCTAATCCGTGCGAAGGGAAGAAGAGGAGCCAAAAATGTGAGTATGTAGGTATAGTTCCCACATCTAATATTATAAGAGCGGGGAATGTCTCAGATAGCTGTATCAACTAGTATTCAATGAAGCAGAAGGTGGTGAATCTCACACATGGTATGAGAGATTTGATGAAGCGCGGTGAAGGGAAAGGAATGATGGAGAGTAAGACAAAAATCACAAGCATATTCAATGCGTTCATTCGATGGAGGAAGGGCTTCCAGTCTATAAATGTGGCCCATCGAGATTGCAGGTTATCACTCTCAGTTGTGATTCTATTCCCCCTTGTTACAAGTATCATGCTATGTGTTGTGACAATGCCTCACTATTGGAGAGTTCGCAACCATTACAGGGGAAACAATAGAGGTGAACGAAATAGTGGGGCAATCCCTAGCCCCAGGAATGCTCTTCCAACAATTGATGAAGACCCTTCACTGCAACCCTTTAACTGGGCCGACCAATACATGGCGGAGATGCCAACGACAATTGAAGCTTTCATTTCCATCAAGGAATTAGACATCCTTAGGGAGTTCGAGGACCTCGTGGGTAGTCCCTTGACGATCAACCCATTATGGACTACACGTATTCTGCTGAATCAAGATATATAAGAAAAGGTTCAGATTGCTCAAGGGATACGAGAGGCTTTTGATCTCATCAGGAGGGGGCAACAGGAAATCACGTCTGGGTTCCAGATTCTGGATTAGATTGCGACAGAAATTCTGGATAGTCCAGGGGAAATCTCCACTACCCCAGTGAATACCCCTGCTAACTCGCCTACCAACGAGGGGGCAAGTACTCTGCATTCTCAACAAGAGGAACGCCTCTCGGGATCAAACCTGTCTGTGGGAATATGAGTTATTGAGTATTGTGTTTAATGGACTTTTTTCTTGGTTCATTGTAAGTTTTGATGAAGTATTCCTCTGTGATTTTGTTAAGGGAAGGTGATGATGGTATTACATGTCTAGAGACTAACTATGGACCTATTTTTGATATGGTGCTTAAGAGGGTCCAATGTTTTGGGGTGTATCTAGTGCGGCCCATCTACCAGCTTTAAGAATGGTATTCCAGGTTTTTGTGGCTCTGTGCATTGGTTGGGCCTAAGTTTTATGTTATTTCTGAATTCCTTTAGTTTGCTTTCAACTTCATGGACGGTTCAATTATTAGGTGTTAATTTGGTTTTGAAAGAAGCCAATTCTATGGGTTCTCGTTATGTAATTTCCCTATATAATTTCCTTCTTTAGTCTAGATCTTCTGGGACGGTCCTTCTGAGCACTAATTATTCCTAGGTTGGTTCTATCTAGCTCTGCTAGCAAATCAGGCCTGTCTGTTTTTCTTTTTGTATCACCATTTTGTACTATAATATAATTTCTCTTGCTTACTGATAAAAAAAAGTATGTGCAATTGTATTCTTAATAGTTTAGAAGTAAATATTTCTTTAAATAATGCACACAAAAACTAGAGGGCTCTGCACTGAACTTATGATCCTATAATGCACTGTGTAGGAAGCTTGATTTTACTAAATGTTAAAGTTTTAAATTAAGAGTTGTAATAAGTATTTAATTAATTTCCAGGTTTTCTATCTAGAAGAAGATAGTAGTTATGAATATAAAAGGTACAAATGAGCAAGTATCAATTTTTTGTGATTCTATTCTATTACTCAAAATAATATCATACCTTCCTACTTAAACAAAATTTATATCTCCCTGTACTAGAGTACATCACTACGGTGAATGGAAAAATACAAGGAATAATTTATTTTCATTTCTAAATATATCAATGTCTATTCAATTACTGAATTCTACCATCATTAAACAATTATCCATAAACTATAATAATTTACAGTTTTCTTGAGCATAATTAAACCATGTCATCACACATATTAGAGTTAGATCCTCTTAGTATTATGAAGAATTGGGACAACCAACTAAGGGATACTGTTCCACCTAAACATTTCCTGAAGCAACTAAAACACTTGCTTAGGACCCCTGATCTTGCTCACTACATCTCTAGGACATATATCTCTTCTACACAACACACTTCTGGAACTTAACACTCAACACAAACTTATCCCAACAATTCTCTTTAGCTATCCCCTCATCAAATTCTTTGTGTTCCTTACTCTTCTGTTTTCAGCAATCACAAAGTTTATTCTTTCAGAAATCAGAATGAGTAGTGAGCCTCTTGCTCAATTTGATGGTTTATATAATATTTCCTAGGTCTTTGGGTCAGTTTTGGAATTTAATGATCTACCGATATCAGTACCCCCTCTCAGGAACATGATGACTTTTTTAGGGATTATGCTCGTGCAACAACTATAAATTGAATTCCAGTGATGCCACTTGTCAACCAGCCTTTTATAGCTGCTCCTTCCTCCTAGTGGGTAGTGAGCACTCATTTAACAGTATTGTGTGAATAGGTGTCTACATTTATTAATTAATAAAATAAATAATTCTTCAATTACAGTCATCCTTGACCCACTTGGTCATAAATCTTACAATAAATTTTACATAATGTTTTGCTGAAATAAATAATAAATATTTATTTTTCAGTTTTGGGTATGTTACAAACACCCCCCCTTAAGCTCAACATCGTCCTCGATGTTGCTTAAGTTATTTTGAGTCTTCTTTGAACGGAGATTCATATGCCACCGACATATCGCTCTCCAGTTCCCAAGTTGCTTCATCTAGACTGAGGTGTTTCCACTGCACATTTACCTATCCAATGGTGCGATTCCAGAGAAAAAATTTCCTCCTGTTGAGAATACAATTCGGTTCGACTGAAAAATATCCTTATGGTTCCACTTGAATCAAATTCCAGTCAATCACATGAGTAGCATCATGTATATACTTTTTCAAAATAGAAATACGAAAAACATTGTGTATCTTAAGATTTGGTGGCAAATTTAGGTTATAAGCCACTTGATCCACTCTTGCTAATATCTCGAATGGTCTGCAATACATGGGTACTAATTTAGCACAACTCCCTAATTTAAATTAGATTTTTCTTGGTTTCACCTTAACAAACACATGCTCACAGACTTGGAATTATTTCGAAGTTCTTTTAAGGTCGACATGAATCTTTTGCATGTCTTGAGTAGTTTTTAAGTTGTTTTGTACCTATTTCACTGTTAGTTCCAATTATTTTAACATGTCAGGTCCTAACATCAATCGATCCACTAGATTAATCCATGTAATAGGAGTGTTACGCTTTTTACCATTTAATATTTCAAAGGGACTAAGCTTTGCTAAGGCCTGATAATGATTATTGTAAGCAAATTCAACAAAATGCAAATAGTCTTCCCATTTCTTGGGATAATCACTAAGATACATTCGCAGCATATCCTCTAGTGCCTGATTAACTCTTTATGTTTGTCCATCCTTTTGTGGATGATAACCAATACTAAAATATAATTTAGTTTATAATCCTTTAAATAAAGTTCTCCAAAAATTACTAGTAAATTTAGGATCTTGATGAGAAATAATTTCCTTTGGGATTCCATGCAAACAGAATATCTCTATCATGAATATATCTGCAATGTTAGCAGTTGTATGAGTTTTCTTAACAGGAATAAAGTGTGTTGCTTTACTTCACTTATCCACAACCACCATTATGGAATCATTATGTTTTTGGTTTTGAGGTAAACCAGTTACAAAGTCAAGAACTATGACTTCCCATTTCCAATTTGGGATTGGTAATGGTTGTAGTAGGCCTGTTGGGTGTTGATGTTCAACCTTAACTTGTTGACACTCAATACACCAAGCTAAAAATTCAGCAACCTCATTCTTCATGTTGGCACAAAAGCACTCTTTTCTTAACATAGTCATTTTTTTTTGATACCCTGGATGTCCTAAGTATGGAATTTTGTGAATCTCATTCAGAATCAACAACTTAACTTATGGTATATTCGGTACATAAAGTCTGTTTTTAAACAGTATTAGACAATTTTTATTAAAATTGTAATCTGTAATTATATTTTTAGATGTATTCTGAGTTATCTTTTCTTTTAAATTCTAGTCTTCTGGGTCCCTCTTTATACCTTCTTCCAATTTATCTTCCAAATCAGTTTTATAACTACTAATTGCAACCACAAAACTTGTTACAACATTTCTGCTCAAGGCATCAGCCAGTTTGTTTTCTTTCCCTTTAACATGTTTGACCTAAAAATTATATTCGCTAAGGAAAGCTAGCCATCTAGCTTTCCTTACGTTTAGATTTTGTTGATCAAACATATACTTCAGACTTCTGTTATCAGACATTAGTAGACATATTTTACCTATTAAGTGATGACGCGACATTTTTAACGTGCAAATTATTGCAGCCAACTCTAAATCATAAATTTCATAGTTCTTTTCATTAATTTTTAATTTTCTTGATTCATATGCAATTGCATGACCTATGTTAGCATCCCGCCCAAGCCTTCATTGCATGCATCAGTGCATACGACGGAGTCTTTGTTTGGGTATGCTATTTTTAGAATGGGTCCAGTATTTAATAATGTTTTTTGTTTATTAAAATTGTCTTCGCATTTCTGATCCCAAACAAATTTCTTACCCTTTTTCTGTAATGAAGTTATATTGTTCGTAATTCTTGAAAACCATTCAATACATTTTTTGTAGTACCTTGTTATCCTCATAAAGGATCGTACATCAATTACGTCTTTAAGAACAAACCAGTCAATAATAGATTTTATTTTATCCGGGTCCACTGATATCCCTTCTTCGGATATCATATGCCCTAAATATTGTATTTTATCTTTATAAAAGTCACATTTACTGAACTTGGCGTATAGCTGATGTTCTCTTAACATTTGCAAAATTAACTTTAGGTGTTCATCATGGTCTTCTTTTGTCTTAGAATAAATTAATATGTCATCTATAAAGACGGCTACAAATTTGTGAAATACTTACTTAGAATACTGTTAATTAAGAACATAAAAGTTGTCGGTGCATTAGTTAGTCCGAAGGGCATAACCACGAATTCATAATGCCCATATCTTGTCCAGAAAATAGTTTCAATGATGCCTTCATCTTTAATTATAACTTGGTGATAACTAGACCTTAAGTCAATTTTATAGAATATTGTCGCTCCACGTATCTGATCAAACAAATAGCCAATGCGGGGCAGAGGATATCTATTCTTAATCGTCATTTTATTAAGTTAATGATAGTCTATGCATAGATGTAGAGTATTGATTTTATTATGTAATGTTTGTCTATTAACTTTTGTAATTGTAATTTAAGTTTGTTTAGCTCCAATATGTTCACTTGATAGGGACGTTTCGAGTTAGGTACCACTCTGGGTACTAATTCAATTGTAAAGTCCATATCTTGTTTAGGAGGCAACGCTGGAATTTCTTCCAAGAATACATCCACGAAATCTTATAGGATCGAGATATCCTCAAATCTTGGTTTATTTTCTTTGTTAACTTGTTCATTATTTATAATGTGCACATCAAAGTCTTTGCATCCTTTTTCATTTGTAAGGCTGAAATTTATCTAATAGATATCTTCCTAGGAATTCCTATAATGGTAATTTTTTCTCCTTCCTTATTCAAACAAGTAAAAGTATTTTGAAATAAGTTTAAAATCACTTGATGTTTTCCAAGACAATCCATTCATATGAGAATATTGTAAGATCCTAAAGGTAATACATTTAGTTTGACATGGGTTTCAAACTGATTCATCATAAAATTACAACTTTCAACATAGTTTACTACCTTTCGTTTAGTTCCTATAGCTAGCTGGACCAGCTAGTACTTTTTAAACTTTTGTAAATAAAATTTACACTTTTCTGCTATGCTAAGAGATATATAACTTAGACTAGATCCTCGATCAATTAAGATGTAAAGAGAGAAATTTTGGATCATACCTTGCACTTCTACCATAGAAGTCGGGTGATCTTCTTGTCGGTTTTCCAGCACTGGATTTATCCCATACATCTCATTGGCCACATCCCCAACTGTTTCTTCTTCCTAGATAGTGTGGATGTTTCTGATGTTTCCTTTATGATTTGGACAGTACTTAGCGTATTGTGGGCCCTGGAATTCCCATTAGTTGACACGTTCCCATTGTTCAGTATTTCTAACAAAATTGTTAGGTAAATCCCTGCCCTTTGATACTATAGTATTTTGGGGTGCTTTTTTATTAAAATCACTTTTATGTTAGTTGTTTTAGGAGAAGTTTTGTGACTTACTCCCAAAAATTTTGTTTAACTTGAACCCTCTTTGATTTTGATCAAAATGACTTGTGTTTTTAGTCTTCCAATTGGTCAGACTTTCTCTTTTCTTGCCTTTCTCATAATAGAATTCTGCCTTCCTCATAGATTCCTCCAAGGTTTTCAGATTGTCAAACTTAATCCTATCCTTGAATATAGCAGGTAAACAGCTCAAAAACCGTTGGATTTTTTTTATTTTCATCTATTATGTATGGTACATATCTCAACAGACTTAAGAAATTGTTGGTCAGTTCCTTCATGGACATGGAACCTAGTTTTAATTCATAAAATTCCTTGGCTCTGTCCTCATAAGACTGTTCAGAAATAAATTTTCTCTTGAAGAACTTCTCAAAAACTGTCCAAGTCAAGTATTTCTCTTTTAGATTTTTGACCCTCTTTATATCTTGCCACCATATGTCTTCTTTTTCAGTCAAATTGTAAATGGTCATTCTGGCCTTTAATTCATCAGAATAGTTATAGATTTGGAAGTATTTCTTCATGCGTGACAGCCAAGCCTCCACTTCCTCTCCTTCTCTTCCTCCCCATTGAACATGGGAGGTTTTATTTTCTTGAATTTTGTAGAAATATCCTCCTAGGGTTTATACTTCTCTTTTCTAGGATATTGGTCACTTTCGCTGCTATCGCTTGTATATCTTTGTCTTTCCCAATGTTAACTTGGTTTGACTTCTGAGGATGATTCGCTGTCAGGATACTTAGATATCTTTCCCCTATGTTTATAGCATGTTGTTTAGGAATTCATTTCAATAGAAATTCTTTTATCTTTTTCCTGGTTATTCATTTTATCAAATAGGTATTCATTGAGCTCTAAAATTCTTTGATTAAAATTCTTTGATTATCTTGTTTCACAGTTTGAAGTTCACCCTTCAACTCTCTTACCGTTTGTAGTAATTCTGAATTATTCAATCGACATAAAAAATTTTAAAGTTATAATGTGGAGGACCATTCTTAGCAGACACCTCAGCATTATCCATTTCCTGCAAAACGATTTTATATTTTTGGTAGAAATAAATGCAAATTAAAATTAGTACATGGTTTTTCCGTATATGCGAGTGAACCTATCAGGCCTAGTGTTGGAACCTGGCTGTGATGCCACATGTAACATCCCCATAATTCTTCTATAAAAAAATGTATTTACCATATGTAACTTAAAAATTTACTAGGAAATACTTCTGTAAGATGATAATCCATGGTTTCGTTGTTATAACAGATATGGTCCTAATATTAAATGTAATAATTATATGTTAGCATTCTTTCTTTTAAGAATTAAATTCATATTTACATTATACATCTCTAGTTTCCATTTCTTTGTGACAGTAACCGTATTAAAATCTTTGCTGAACTATTTGTCGTTTTTACTTAGTTGAAATTTTACTCTTGATACTAAAAGAGGGATAGGTCATGGTCTTACTTAATCTATCAGACTAATACATGAACTAAGTTTTTATTTCGGTGTAGGTGGATGAGATAAACTGCTAAAGAAAAAATCTCAAAATATTAACCCACCAATGATAAAAAAGTGATTGCGCTGGTCAAGAACCAACCCAAAAATTTATTCTAGTTTGATGTTCATCCTACATATGATTTCAACTCTAGATTTTTAAAGGTGTTATACCAACATATGTTTTAGGTCTATACCATAACTTTTGAACATCTAAAATTTTGGGAAGTTCTTATCTTAAACCTTACCCTATGTTAAGTTGCAATGGTGGAAAGTGTTAAGTAAAGAGTTTGGTCTTAACAACAATGATGTGATGAAAGTCTTAAACCTTGGATTCAAAGCCATGAAATTCATTTGCAAAGGACATGCATTAAACTCATCCACATGTTGGCCATGTGATCTCAATAAAGGATTCAATTGTCGGATAAGGGATAGAGTACTAAACCCTCGGTTTTCATGATGTCTTAGTGACTATGTAAGTCCTTTCAAAAGAACTTTGAGTAAAAAATAGTTACCCTTTTGATTTTTACACTGGGCCTCTATGTTTTGCGTTTTGTTGTTCCATTTCCTGTTGGAAGAAATGGAGTTGTCGACCAACCTGGGTTTTTGAGTCTATTCAAACTTGCACAAAAATTTCCAGTGGAGTTAACAGGCCTCGTTCGAATATGGAGCAAGTAAAATTTCAGTTGTAAAACAGTAATGGTTCTGTAAAGAAAGAAATTACTATTTAACCTTCTGTGTGAAATGCATGTGTAGGAGGAAAAATAGATTGGCTTACCGTGACGCGGTCTGGAGGAGAGGCTAACCCAGGAGATATTACCATCGGTAAGACTCATGGCCTTACCCTTTCGTGGCTCTATAATGACCTCTGTGACTGGTTAACTTAAGTGGACGGTGTTTGTCTAAAAGAGTGTGGTAGTGTGTCTTTGATAGCTAGAAGGTTTTAAAGTTCACCTCTGCAAAAATAGAATCCTTGACAGAAGAGTTGATAAACTTAACCAATCTTGTTTCCCTTTCTTTATTTCTAAGTGGTCTTTATTTTGGAAACAATCAATGTATGTTTTATGTGTATGGATTCTTAAATATGATGGAACTCACGTATTGTAATCTTTTGAGACAAATGCATCTCTAACTATATTTTATCTTAAAACATTTGTCATTTTTTAAAGAATTTTAATGAAACATATGTCCAGAGGACTCTCATACTGTTGCAACATTTTGTTCTAAAATACAAGGTTATTAAAAACACATAGGTTCCCCATCTTACTAATGTAATGGTTTTTCCTTTTAATTGATTATGACTAAGAAAAAGGTTTTAAAATATATAGTTGGTGATTATGTTTTCAAACCTTGGATAACCTTCAGTCATGGCACTAAATCTATGTTTATAACCATCCCTTTGTAAGTTATAACAGCTTTGCTGATAACGCAGAGTATGGCCACTGCATTATAAACTTCTATTTAAAAATTGAGCTTATTTCCAGTTATAATGAAAGCAAGTTTTTATGTATAAGAAATATTACACAGTTGAAAGTTCTTTTCATTGTATATCTATACGGTTGGAGCCATTAAAAGAGATATAAGGTCTGGGTGTGTGCAAGAAGATGAGGGACCTTTTTGTGCACCTTAGATGCAATAGAAACCTGAAAAATCAGGCATCCCTCAACTTACTTGGATTTTTTGAGATACTTATGCAAAATATCTTGCATTGAGTAAAAAACATGAAATGTAGGAAATTGAATCACCTTTCTGAATATATAACTTTTATGTATCGAAAATTTGCATAGATATGTCAAATTTCATTTTTCCTAACAGGCACTTTTTATTTTTCAGGGAAATTATAAGGTATATGTTTTTGTGGGTGCAGCCTTTGAGGGCCTAAATGATCGAATCAAGCTACAAAAATTGACATCCATGTAGAGAACCCATAGCACTAGTGCGGCGTTATTTTTCAAAAATTAAATTAGTAATTTTATAATATTTTTATAATTGTCTAAGTGAGAAAACCTCGAAAATGGTACGTGTTTTGTGGGTGCAGCCTTTGAAGGTCTTAATGAAAAAATCATGAAATGGGGTTTTGATAGAACGTAGAGGTTAGTGTCTACTTGTGCACCATATAATTTTTGTTTGAAGTGATCAAGAATTGAAAAATTTACAGGAGAAACACTAACTGTGTGTTTTTTGAGATGAGGAGTGATGACAGAAGATAAATAAGAAAAAATAGAAAAAATTATGTATTCTTGTTAAAATTAACATATTTAGAATCTGCAAAAAAAACCATATCTGTTTCTAAAATCTCATAAAAAATGGAGGTGTGCAGCACAATCAGACGAACCGTTAAACACGAGCATATTGAAAATATGGATATAATGCTGAATTTGCCATGGTTTATCATACTCCAAGGCATAGGCATGTTAATCCGAAGCAAAGTACAAAGCAAACACATAGGAATAGGAATTCCACGAAAGCATGGGTGGAGGCTCGGCCTTATCATTTGGAGGGAATAAAAATTTGAATTTAACAATATGCGCGCACGATTTAACACTACAAAACGCGTGCGCGTTATATGAGAACAAAACGCGAGCGCATTATATCCATACAAAGCGCGTGCACGATATGTGAAACCAAAAAATAGCGCCAACATAATTTTGACATAATGCTTGGGATCAGAATGCTTCTATTCTTCAAGTTGGTGTACACTCCACATATAACATAAGGTTTGTAGGTTCATTAATCTAAAATACATCAATTGGTATCACACAAATGATATAGAATGTGTGTATACTATTACTACTAGAAGTATTAGTATTAAACTAGTTACTAATTGTACACTGATTGGTGATGGAGAGAGGGATCTGGTACATAACGATGCCTATGGATTTCCACTAGTGACCTACTGCAACCTCTTCCATAGCCCTAATGACCTGCTACATTTTCCAATGCATCATGTCTCCAGTATCATGCCAATAGTGGCAACCTTAGCTCCTTCAATGGCGACATTTGATGCTCCCACAGGTGCTTTATATGATGCACAAATAAC
>LPNX010186127.1:135117-159898 GCA_001517045.1 Pseudotsuga menziesii | reverse complement strand
GAGGAGGAGGGGGGGTTTAGTAAGTGTTAGGGGAGCGGGGGGAGAGGGCGGAGGGGGCATAAAATAATAAAAGTATTGGTATAACTGATAAAACAAAACTCATTGTAGTATTTGAAAATGTGTGCACGTTGTTATTCAATAAAATGTGCTCATGTTTTTAATCAATACAACACACACGCTTTATCGTTCAATATAACAAGCATGCATTTTGTTTAAATTCAAAAATGTATTCCCTGCAAATGATAAGGCCGAGCCTACACCCATGCTTGTGTGGCATTCTTATGCATATGTGTCTGCTTCAAACTTTGCTTTGGATTCAACATGCCTATGCCTTAGAGTGTGATAAACCATGGCTAATTCAGCATTATATCCAAATTTTCAATATGCTCGTGTTTATCCATTGGTTACAGTATGTTGCACACCTCCATTTTTTATGAAATTTTAAAAACAAATATGGTTGTTTTTGCAGATTTCAAATATGTAAATTTCAACAAGAATACATGTTTTTTTCTATTTTTTCTTATTTATCTTCTGTCATTACTCCTCAAATCAAAAAACACATTGTTAGTGTTTCATCCATATCTTTTTCGTTTCTCAACCATTTAAAAAAAAATTGTATGATGCACTAAAGAACACCGACCTCTACAAGCTATAAAAAAACCATTTCCAAATAATTGCATTAAGACATTCAAACACTACACCCACAATTGACATACCATTTTCGAGGTTTGATCTCTTAGATAATTAATATATATATATTTTTTATTATTGGAAAAATAGTCATGCTCTATTACTATATGTTCTCTATATGTCTACTAGTTTTCATAAGTTTATTCCATCATTTAGTCACTCGAAGGATGCACCCACAATAACATATACCTTATAATTTGTCCCAAAAATAAAAAAAAGTGTCCGTTAAGAAATATCTAACTTTAGATAGTTAGCAACACTTTCAATAGAAAAAATTTAAATATTTGGAAACGTCATTCAATTTCCTACATTTCTTGTTTTTTACTCATCACAAGATTCATTGTGTAAGTGTCTCAAAATATCCATGCAAGTTGATGAATGCTTGTTTTTTCAATTTTCTATTGCATCTAATGTGTCAAAAGAGACCCTCATAAGCATGCACACACCCTTAATTTAAAAAGAGTAAAATAATCATTCAACATATAGATTGAATAATTAAAACTTACACTCTTAAAACAACTTCAATAGATCTAAAAATTAACATGTGTTCTACTAAAAATTCTAAAAATTAACATGTATTTCTTCCTAAATAATCATAGGTTCAAAGTAGATGTTGCTATCAATAATCTCCTACCATTTAAATCCAAGTTTAAAAAAAAACTTATCCAATAAAGACTCCAACAAAAACATCATCCTTCAAATACAAATAACAACCTAAATTTTAATCTAAACCAACATCCAATAAAAAAAATACAAATATCTAATTTAAAATACAATTTATTTTCCACAAATATTTCATTTTATATATACATATACTTACTAATAAAAAGTTAATTTAAATTCAAAGTAAATTGAATTAAAAAATATTACAATAAAACCATACCTAAAATCAAATATACTAAACATAATTTCTTTAATTAATCCTGAAATACAATTCCAAAAGTTGTTTTATCATTGTTTTCACTATAAAAATATATTAAACCCTTTTTCATTTGAAAGCTCTCTCTATAATCTCGTTTCAACCAACCTACTCCCTTTATTTTTAATTTTATAAAATTAAGTGAACATGTGTCAAAACATTTTTCAAACAATTTTAACCATTTCCATTTTTTAAACATCTTAATAATTTCTATAATTTTATAAGAATTTTTAAACATTTTTCAAATTATAAGTGTTTCCATAGAAAGTGAAAGTTTGAATTAAAAAGATATATACGATTCACTTGAGTGAATTAATTTAGGAGGTAGATTTAAATTTTTCAAATGTTTTTCTATAGTTTGTATTAAATTATTTGGATAGAATTATTTAAATTTTAATTTGTTTTTTTTTTATTGGTCTATATAAGTGGCTTAGGCCTGGGACTATGTGTCCAATACTTAACTGCCAGCTTGCTTAAGCATAAAATGATCCTTGTACCAGACATCTTTTTGGATGGAATTATTTAAATTTAAATTTATTTTGTTTCTTATTGGTCTATATAAGTAGCTTAGGCCTAGGACTTTGTGTCCAAGACCCAACTGCCAGCTTGCTTAAGCATAAAATGATCATTGTGCCAGACATCCAACCAACAATATGTGGAAAAGAATACAGTGGGAAAACTATTGTTACAAAAGATAGTTTAATAAAAGCTATTCGCTTGGATTCTCCAAAAGAAACAACTAACATCTTTTCAAAGAAAAAAAATTGTAAACATTGTTGAATCCATTCTTGAGTCATTAGCAATTGCAAGAAATATATACTTAAATCATGGGGAGCCTTCTTGAGAATTGAGTGAGTCTACCAAGGTAAAAGGGCAGATTGGTTGGGTCTTATTCATTAATTTATTTAATTGTTGTCTGGTCATTTAAGGTCATTCACAAGAATTTCTTCATTTGTTTTTCATTCCCACTTCACTGTCTACTACTTTCAATCTACCCATAGTGGGAAAGCCAATATAAACGTAAGAAAGAATATGCATGGGTTTTTAAGCACAGACCCGTATTTGCTAAGAGTTTACAGTTTATGTTTTCACTCACCAACACAACTCATATTTTTTTCATTTACTGGTCATCGGGTCTACTCAGTACGTAGTATATTTTCGCATGTATTGTGTGTGTAGTGTATGGAAGCACTTAGAATGCGGAACACTAGGTAATCAATCTCAGAGGGGTTTCACTTTCAGGATCATTTGATATGCAGACAGGGTTGCTGTATTTGTGTTTTTTTACTGGGTATTTGTGATATAATGTGATATAAAGTTGTTTTGCTCAGTTGTATTGCGTCATATTCTTGGTGTAATGGGGTGTCTATGCTTTCTCTAAGTCTGATGTTTTATTGCTTTTAGTTGATTTGAGTATGTTTTCGAGCTAGACGCAAATGAATTGATTTAGCACAGTTTGATCCAGGTCCAAACGGCATGCTGTAAATTGATATTTAAAGTATTAGGAAGTTCTTTAGGTACAAATCTTTCATAAACATGGTACGTCAAGTATGTAAGGTCAATAAATTTTTTGTCTTCGGCAAAGAAATCTCTTTATTAAATTCTGAAAATGCAAAGGAAGTAATAAATATCGTTCTCATAATGGGTAGATTATTTGCTGAAAGCAAGTTTAAGTGAGAGAATACTTAATCTGTTTATCTCTTAATGATATATGCTTTTTTGGCTCCTCCTTTAAATCTGTCAGTCAATCGGCTACAGGAAAACCACATTTTTGAAAGTTTGATAAAAAACAATTTGAAAAAGAGAACTTTTAGTATTTTCATTAGAAGTGGCTTTAGGTTAGTAAGATCTTTAAAGATTTGTTCGAATTTTAGCTTTAGGGTAAGTAATTTGTAAATTATTTTAAATGAAAGAGGTTTTGTTTCATGGAATATACAAGTTCTTAGAAGAAAATTTGTTTCATGTAATATACAAGTTCTTAGAAGAAAATAGTTTGGGGAAACTACAATCTTCTACAATTTTAGTGGAAATCCGCTTAAGGGGAATCTGTTGGAAAAAGTAATTACTCGCATATCCATACTTGACTCTCAGCCGACTCTGTCAGAGTCTGTATCAGTCAATATCTTGTCAGTCAGTCTGACAAGAGGGAAGAGTCCACAATTCGACAATGTAAACCAGTCGAATTTATTTCTGAAGCTAAGTTGTTAGGTAGATAGTTATTATAGTCTTTAATGGTGAGTTAGTCCATTCATGTAGAAGCAATTTTCAGGTTGCCTATAAATAGAAGAAGAAAATTGTAAATCAGTTTAGACATAATAAAGAGACAGAGGAACTCAAGGTGAGAAGAAGAGAGAAAGAGAAGTTGAAGCTCAAGTTTTTGTGTATGTGATTCAGTAGAAGAGCCAAAGCTCTGTAAAAGGATCAGTCAGTGAGCGGACAAGTTTGGATCAACAAGTTTGTAATACCTTTGTTTTTTCCACACAAGTTATATATAAGAAATAGTTTATGGTTGAATGCATGTTTATTTGGTCACATAATATTTCCAGATTTACTTGTGTAAATGTGTTTTACAATTACGGTTGAGTGAAAGAACAAGAACCATGAATTTTTCACTCTGTGAAAGTTCCAGGTTTTACTGCACCTTGTTCAACTCAAGTCTTCCTACATATTTGGATATATGTTTTATAAGTTATGTTGGATTGTTAATGTGTCCATTTTTACTTCATCTTACTCACAGTTGAAAGCATTTGTAATTTCTTGAGTCTTTTAAACTAAGAAACATACTCTATAGATTTCAACTAAAACCAGACCAAAGTAAGTGAACCAACTAGTTGTCGAAGTGAAGTTACCTACAAGTTGTCAAATCAATCGATAGAACCGACAAGTAAGTTGAAGTAAATTAGTTAGGTCTAAAATTCCGACCATAATTTATAAACTTGTCTAAACGGGAGTTAGACAAGTTTCACCTGACAAGTAAGAAAAGGAAAAAGAGGTCGGTGTGAAAATTTTAAATTTTAATAACTGATTGGTAAACTCAAGTTTAGTTAGCTCAGTTTTGGCTAATTGGTATCAGAGCAAGGTTTATATCGGAGAAAAGTTTAGGAAATAAATCTTGTCTTAAAAGGTGGAAAATTAATTTTCTAAGGAAAGTTAATTAAAAATTAAAAAATGACTTCCACTTATGGTTCATTGCAAACTCCAATCTTTACAGGAAAGAATTATGAATATCAAGGTCTCTAACTATGAAGGATTTGTTTATAGGTAAAGATGTCTGGGAGATAGACTAGCATGGTTATGCAGAACCAACAGACAAGACAACATATAACAATCTCACACATGATGAGAAATATGTCTTGAGGGAACAGAGGAAGAAAGATGGAAAGGCTTTATTCTACATACATCAAGCTATGCATGAAAGCATACTCCCAAGAGCATAAGCAAAAAATAATGGTAAGCAAGAATGTGATACATTGGAAACTGCCTATCAAGGTTTGGATAAGGTAAGGACATCCAAGCTGCAGATTCAAAGAAGATATTTTGAATCTCTGTCCATAAAAGATTCAGAGACTGTAGACTCATTCTACACCAAAGTTGTTGGGTTGATAAACCAACTGAAATCTCATGGAGAAGCCTTAAAAGACTGAAGGGTGGTTGAAACTTTTCTTAGAAGTCTTCCCCCAAGATTTGAAAACTTGGTTGTGACCTTGGAAGAACACATAAACATGTCGACATTTACCATTGATGAGCCGCAAGCTTCACTCATCAATCATGAACACAGAATCAGTAGAACACAGACATCATTGGAAGGTGCATTCGCAGCACAGTCATCGATAAGCCGTGGTAGAGGCAGGGGGAGGAACAAATTTAGAGGCAGGGGAAGAATTTCTTCCAGAGGAGGACGAGGCAGAAGTTCTGAAAATGTCGGTGGTAGAGGATAAAATCAGAACCCAAGTTAGCCAAGTGGCCAGAGGTTTGATAAATAAAAAATCCATTGTCATTACTGTAATAAATTTGGTCATTATGCATATGAATGTAGTAATAAACAATATGACCAAGGAAGGCAAAGCCCAAATCAGTTGACCAACACCAGCACTTCGACAAGTGCAATGTTAATGGAATCAACATCTCCACTTGAATGCAATGTTATTCAAGAAATTCCACATTACATATGGTACTTAGATTTAGGCTGCAACAACCACATGACTGGAAATTTAAATTTGTTTTCCAGTCTATACAATTCAATTCAAACTGATGTTACACTTGGAAACAATGTCCAAGTTGTTGTCTTAGGAAAAGGCACTATTAATATTCTAACCAAACAGGGGGAGAGTAAGTATATCCCTCATGTCTATCATGTCGAAGGTTTGAAACATAGTTTGTTAAGCATTGGATAGTTGATACAAAAAGGATACAGAGTCTATATGGAAGATGATCACTATTTGATCAAAGACAAACATCCAAGAAACTAGCTGATAGCAAAAGTGCCAATGACAAGTAATCACTTGTTTCCATTTAGGATAGTTCCCGGCATGAAAGGGAAGATAAACACAGGAGATGCATTCAAGGCAGAAAGTAAATAAACAGTCAAGCTCCTCGACAAGAAAGAAAATGGCAGCACTAATTTGCAAGCTGCATTTCAGACAGAAGTTCAGGACTAATCCTGGTTGTGGCATTTCAGATTTGGACATCTGAATTTTGGTGGGCTGAAGCTACTGCACACAAAGAATATGCTGAAGGGATTTCCATTGATCGACAGAACAAAAAGGGTTTGTGAAGGATGCGTTTTTGGAAAGCAACATAGAGAGACTTTTCCGGTCAGAAAGCCATATAGAGCATGCACGCCACTTGAAATTGTGCACTCTGATATTTGTGGTCCAATGCAAACATCATCTATTGGTGGCTGCAAGTATTTTCTAACTTTTATTGATGAATACTCAATAAAAACACGGGTATATTTTTTGAAACATAAATCTGATGCATTTAGTTCTTTTCAACAGTTCAAGGCACTCGTGGAGAACAAGAGTGGACACTACATCAAGATATTAAGGAGTGATAGAGGAGGTGAATATGTTTCAAACGAATTTCTAAATTTTTGCAAGACCCATAGCATACAGAAACAATTCACTGCATGGTATACACCTCGGCAGAATGGTATTGCCGAAAGAAAGAATAGAACCATCATGGAGATGGCACGCAGCATGTTGGCAGCCAAGCATTTGCCAAATGAGTATTGGGGTGAAGTAGTCACAATTGTCGTATACATTATGAACCGGTGTCCAACAAAGAGTGTGAAGAACAAAGTTCCTCAAGAAGCATGGAAAAGTATTAATCATAGTGTTTTCCATTTAAAATTTTTGGGTTTTGTTGCATATGCTCATGTTCCAGATGAGCTAAGAAGGAAGCTAGACAAGAAGGGACAGAAATGTATTTCTTGCGGTTATTCTGAAGACACAAAAACAGACAAGTTGTATGATTCCGTCATAAGGAAAGTGATAATCAGTTGAGATGTTCAATTTGTCGAGAATGAATCATGGGATGGAATTGTCAACATAAATGTCAAGATTGTGTCGAATGTCAACAATGATGATATGGAAGATGAAGTGGTTCAAACACCACATGTTAGTCAACCGGTCGCAGCACCATCGACTCCAATGACACCATGACATGGTTCAGCACAAGGACCATCGACACAAATGCCATCTCAAGATACACCGACAAGTACACCAAGAGGAAAATAGACTCCATCAAGCATTTCATTGAGGTCGACATCGACAGAACCAGTGAAGACAAGAAGTCTGCGTGAGATATATGAAGCTGGTACACCAAATTTATTCTCTCTCTTTGCATTATTTTCACCTATTTATGATCTACTAACATTTGAAGAAGTTGTCGAAGAATAAGTATGGGCACAAGCCATGGATGAAGAAATAGAATGCATTGAGAAGAACCAAACATGGGAACTAGTTGATGTACCAAAAGACAAAGATGTAATCAGTGTCAAATGGATTTATAAGACCAAGCAAGATGCTGATGGAAATGTCCAGAAGCATAAAGAAAGAATGGTAGCAAGATGGTTCACACAGCAACCTGGCATAGACTTCAATGAAACATTTTCACCTGTTGCATGCATGGATACATTCAGAACAGTCTTGGCCATAGTTGCACAAAACAAATGGCATGTTTATCAAATGGATGTCAAGTCGGAATTCTTAAATGGCTATATAGAAGAGGAAGTATATGTGGAACAACTACAAGGGTATGAAGTTCCAGGTCAAAATCATAAAGTGTATAGACTGAAAAAGGAACTCTATGGGTTGAAGCAAGATCGTAGAGCTTGGTACAGTCGGATTGATTCCTATCTCACTAAAAATGGATTTTACAGAAGTGAAAGTGAACCGACATTGTACACCAAAGTGAATGAACAAGGTAAGATGTTAATTGTCTGCTTGTTTGTAGATGATTTAATATTTACTGGTGACTTTGGCATAGCAGATTTTAAAGCAGTCATGGAAGTGAATTTGAAATGACTGATCTGGGGCTTATGAAGTTTTTTCTGGGCATTGAAGTTCAGTAGTCTGAAAGTGGTATATTTATATCATAGTCTAAGTATGCAAGTGACTTTTTAAAAATATTTAACATGTCTAATTGCAAGACAACCCCAACACCAGTAATAATAGGTTTAAAATTGAGCAAGGATGATAAAGGATCCACTGTAGATCCTACGCTATTAAAAAGGCTTATTGGCAACCTTGTGTATTTTACAGCGACAAGACCAGACATTATGTATCGATTAAGTCTGATCTCAAGGTTCATGGAGTCACCAAAAGACTCACACTGGCAAGCAGGTAAAAGAATTCTGAGGTATGTAAGTGGCACAAAAGACCTTCGCATTATGTATTCAACCTCAGAAAATTTTTAACTCATTGGTTACACTGATAGTGACAATGGAGGTAGCATCGATGACAGGAAGATCACATCTGGGTACACATTTCATTTTGGTTTAGGTGTTGTTTCATGAGCTTCAAAGAAACAGCCCATAGTAACTTTGTCTTCAGCAGAAGCAGAGTATGTTGCACCTACAAGTGCTGCATGTCAAGCTGTCTGGATTAGGAGAGTGTTAAAAGACTTGTCACATAACCATCAAGAACCGACAACAATCTTTTGGTACAACAAATCATCCATAGCATTATCAAATAATCATGTGTTTCACAAGAGAACCAAGCACATCGACATAAGGTTTCATTTTATAAGAGAGTTGGTGAACAAAAATGAAATTTGTTTGGAATTTTGTAGGTCTAAAGATCAACTTGCAGACATCTTTACAAAACCATTGGAAAAGGAAACATTATAGTATTTGCGTAGTTATCTTGGAATGACAAGTTCTGCATAGTAAACTCTATTATGAACAGTGCAAGTCTAAGCTCTAAAACATTTTGTAAATTTTGTTTTTAAAAATACCCATCTGCTCATAATTAAGGGGGAGTGTTGGAAAAAGTAATTACTCGCATATCCGTACCCGATTCTCAGCCGAATCTGTCAGAGTCTGTACCAGCCAAGATCTTGTTGGTCAGTCTGGCAAGAGGGAAGAGTCCATGATTTGGCAATGTAAACCAGTAGAATTTATTTCTAAATCTAAGTTGTTAGGTAGATAGTTATTACATTCTTTAATGGTGAGTCAGTCGATTCATGTAGAAGAAATTTTCAGGTTGCCTATAAATAGAAGAAGAAAATTGTAAAACAATTTAGACATAATAGAGAGACAAAGGAACTCAAGGTGAGAAGAAGAGAGAAAGAGAAGTAGAAGCTTGAGCTTATGTGTATGTGATTCAGTCAAAGAGTCGAAGCTCTGTAAAAGGATCAGCGGGTGAGCCTACAAGTTTGGATCGACAAGTTTGTAATACCTTTGGTATTTCCACACAAATTATATATAAGAAATAGTTTATGGTTGAATGCATGTTTATTTGGTCGAACAATATTTCCATATTTACTTGTGTAAATGTCTTTTACAATTACGATTGAGTGAAATAACAAGAACCCATAAATTTTTCACTCCATGAAAGTTCCAGGTTTTACTACACATTGGTCGACTCAAGTCTTCCTACATATTTGGATATATGCTTTATAAGTTATGTTGGATTGTTAATGTATCCATTTTTACTTCATCTTACTCACAAGTGAAAAGCATTTGTAATTTCTTAAGCCTTTTAGACTAAGAAACATACTCTGTAGATTTTGACTAAAACAAGACCAAAGTAAGTGAACCGACTAGTGGTCGAAGTGAAGTTACCGACAAGCTGTCAAATCAGTTAGTAGAACCAAAAAGTAAGTCAAAGTAAATTAGTCGGGTCTAAAATTCTGACCAAAATTTATAAACTTTTCTAGATGAGAGTTAGACAAGTTTCACCCGACAAGTAAGAAAAGGAAAAAGAGGTCGGCGTGAAAATTTGAAATTTTAATAACTGAGCAGTAAACTCAAGTTTAGTCAGCTCGGTTTTGGATAACTGGTATCAGAGCAAGGTTTAGGAAAGAAATCTTGTCTTAAAAGGTGGAAAATTATTTTTCTAAGGAAATTTAATTAAAAATTAAAAATGGCTTCCACTTCTGGTTCATTGCAAACTTCAATCTTTACAGGAAAGAATTATGAATATTGTTCTCTAACTATGAAGGCTTTGTTCAGAGGTCAAGATGTCTGGGAGATAGTCCAGCATGGTTATGCAGAACTAGCATACATGATAGCATATAACAATCTCACATAGGCTGAGAAAGATGTCTTGAGGGAACAGAGGAATAAAGATGGAAAGGCTCTGTTTCCCAAGAGTAGCAGCAAAAACTAATGCTAAGCAAGCATGGGATACATTGGAAATTGCCTATCAAGGTTTGGATAAGGTAAGGACATCCAAGCTGCAGATTCTGAAATGAGATTTTGAATCTCTGTCCATGAAAGATTCAGAGACTGTAGACTCATTCTACACTAGAATTGTTGGGTTGATAAACCAACTGAAATCTCATGGAGAAGCCTTAGAAGACAGAAGGGTGGTTGAAAAAATTCTCAAAAGTATTCCCCCAAGATTTGAAAACTTGGTTGTGACCTTGGAAGAACACACAGACATGTCGACATTTACCATTGATGAGTTGCAAACTTCACTCATCAATCATGAACACAGACTCAGCAGAACATAGACATCATTGGAAGGTGCATTCACAGCACAGTCATCCATAATTCGTGGTAGAGGCAGGGGGGAAACAACTTCAGAGTCAGAGGAAGAAGTTCTTCTAGAGGAGGACGAGGCAAAAGTCCTGCAAATGTCGGTGGTAGAGGAGAAAATCAGAACCCAAGTCAATGAAGTGGCCATAGGTTTGATAAATCAAAAATAAAATGTCATTATTGTAAGAAATTTGGTCGTTATGCATATGAATGTAGGAAGAAACAATATTACCAAGGAAGACAAAGCCCAAATCAGTCGATCAGCACCAGCACTTCGACAAGTGCAATGTTAATGGCATCGACATCTCCACTTGAATGCAATGCTATTCAAGAAATTCCACATGACATATGGTACTTAGATTCAAGCTGTAGCAACCACATGACTGGCAATTTAAATTTGTTTTCCAGTTTAGACAATTCAGTTCAAATTGATGTTAGACTTGGAAACAATGTCCAAGTTACTATCTTAGGAAAAGTTACTATTGATATTCTAACCAAACAGGGGGAGAGTGAGTATATCCCTGATGTCTATCATGCCGAAGGTCTGAAACATAATTTGTTAAGCATTGGACAGTTGATACAAAAAGGCTACAGAGTCTATATGGAAGATGATCGATGTGTGATCAAAGACAAACGTCCAAGCGACCAACTGATAGCAAAAGTTCCAATGAAAAGTAATCACTTGTTTCCATTGAGGATAGTTCATGACATGAAAGGGAAGACAAGCACAAGAGCTGCATTCAAGGCAGAAAGTAAAGAAACAGTCAAGCTCCTCGACAAGAAAGAAAATGGCAGCACTAATTTGCAAGCTGCATTTCAGACATAAGTTCCAGACAAATCCTGGTTGTGGCATTTCAGATTTAGACATCTGAATTTTGGTGGGCTGAAGCTATTGCACAAAAAGAATATGGTGAAGGGATTGCCATTGATTGACACACCAGAAAGGGTTTGTGATGGTTGCATTTTTTGAAAGCAGCACAGAGAGACTTTTTCAGTTGAAAAGTCATATAGAGCACGCACACCACTTGAAATTGTGCACTCTGATATTTGTGGTCCAATGCAGACATCATCTATTGGTGGCTGCAAGTATTTTCTAACTTTTATTGATGATTACTCAAGAAAAACATGGGCATATTTTTTTAAACATAAATCTAATTCATTTAGTTATTTTTAGCATTTCAAGGCACTCATGAAGAACCAGAGTAAACACCACATCAAGATCTTAAGAACTGACAGAAAAGGTAAATGTGTTTCAAATGAATTTCTAAATTTTTGCAAGACCCATGGCATATAGAAACAATTCACTTTTCACGACCCATGGCAAGACCCATGTTCATGTTTCTATCATTTTCATATATAAAGTCATGTGCTTTGTTTAACTAACTATGCCTTATTTTTAGGATTAAGCCTAGTTTCTTATTTTTTTGGTTTGCTTTAAATTTTAATTTTCATAAATATATTGTTTCTTTTTTGTTGGCAAAGTGGTGGAACCCCCCTGGCTAGCAGGGTTGCCATTGACTAAGTAACCATGAACCAAGGGCATCTAACTCGTCAAAATCACCTGGGGATCGCACTCGGCTTGGACCACACCAACCCTTAACATGGTTGGATTTTTTGGTATCCGACGGGATTAGAACCGGTGACATTTCAGCTTAGGGGGCATCATAACCATACCCCGCCACGAGCTATTCTACATCTCGCAGATTTTCATAAATATATTGTTATTTTAAATAACGTACCAATATAATGTGTAAAAATATTGTAAAACATTAATAAAAAACTGCTAGTTATGTTTTGAGATTTGTAATTCTTTATTTAATTTGGTTAATATGCATATATATATATATATATATATATATATATATATATATATATATGGTCTTTCAGCTGAATTTCACTTTATTCTTTGTATAGAATACAGGCTACAACAATCTCTTTGCGTAAAACAAAAAAAACTTTAATTATATGGTCTTTTGGCTGAAATTCACTTTATTCTTTGTATAGAATACAACAATCTCTTTGCATAAAAGAAAAAAGTAATTTTAATTATTTAGGCATGCATTGTAAATAGCGTTTACACATTGGTTTCTAAAACTTAATTTATGTAATCACATCAAATCATTATTATATATATATTTATAATAACCGTGCAGCGGAACATATAGTAATATCTTACAATGTAGCGGAACATATAGTAATATCTTAGAGCCATTATTATTATGTTAGTACTTATTCTAATTTTTCCTCGACCCTAAAGTTTAATGAATGTTTTTATTTATTTTATTTTTTATTAATTTTTAAAATATATATTTTATGGTTTGTTTAGAGTGTACCATAGAAAATGACCTATGTATTGATTTATGGGACATTGTGTCCTTATATATCACTGTAGACAAATTTTGGTTTAAATCATCAGTTTAAAGGTTTAAATTACAATTTTAATATTTAGGTGGTTTTAAAATCAACCATTTAATCTAAAACAATTCAATAAAATTGCAAAATATAAAAATAACAATTTTTTCCGGAAAAGCGGGGCATTTTTATTTATTCATCATTTTATCCTACTCGTACATCACTAGTCTACATTATTCACTCCATCGGTCTCAGATAGCACTTAAAGTAAAAAAGCACTTAAGGAGGGACTTTAATATTCCTCTGGATCAGCAATGTGGTAACTGTAGGGTCGATTCATTTTTCCCCAATAATCTAGAACGTGATTAGAAAATTTATGATTTATTTACCCAATAACCTAGAAAGTGTTTGGAAAATTTATTATATATAATATTGAAGGTTTAAAAGCAATATATAAGATTAAAATTATAATAAATAAAATATTTTAATGTTTACTAATAATATAAATATTTAAGTTATAATAAAGTGGAATTTGTTTAGAAAACTTATTATATATAATATTTAAAGTTTAAAAACAATATATAACTTTAAAGTTATATAGATACATATTTAAAAACAATAATATTAAGCAATGAGACAATTGTACTGTCTAAATTGATTTTATGGATGTAGTCCAATATTAAACGAGAATGAGACAAGTGTATTGTTTAGATTGATTCTATGGGCATCGTCCAAAATTAATAATTAATAATTTCAAAAAATTAAAAAATAGCTTAATTAACATGTGATAAATAATCTTAAACTATTGAATTATTAGATACAACTATTAGCTTAACTCCAATGATTCTAGAATTATTATCTTAACTTCAACTCTAATTACCGTGATATTGGATAACTATTATCTTAACTATTAGATACAACTCCAAAGACTTTAAAACTATTCACTTAAAACTTGAACTCTAATCACAGTTATATTGGATAAATATTAGCTTAACTATTAGGTACAACTATTAGCTTAACTTCAACTCTAATGACTTAAGGCTTAGTCCAAGTGCATTTGGCATCTAGGAGTCTAGCTAATGTGCACTCATGTAAGAGTCAAATTCCTAATAAAACCGTTCAAACTCCTAATAAACTCCTTCAAACTCCTAATAAACTCGTAATGTCCATAATATTTTTTATTATATAAATATGTGGTGGATATAAATTTTTCAAACCTAACATCAAGTAATTATTCATATTACCCATTTTCAAAAAATTATTCATATTCACCCATTAAGTTTTAATCAATTTTCATGGCCATCTTTTAAGTGTGTTCTTGGTCGCAAGGAATTTACAAGTACGGTCGAAAGCCATCTTTGGAGTATTTAGAGTGTGTATGCATAATGGTGAAATATAAATTGTTACTATTATAGGACTCTGCATATCTATGGATGTCGAGGAAATCAATGTATATTAGTATTGATGACCTGATATTCTTGTTGATAGAATAGATCTAACTCAATTTGAAACATTGAAAGACTACATGATGTATGATATAGATGGGAAAAATAGACCTGCATTTTAATATTGTATGGAATCCCCAAAGCTATTCTGGTTTATAAAGTTACAAAAACAAAAATCAAAATTTATATGTTTTTGCTAACCGGGTTACTAATAGAAAAATGAGGTTACCTCTTCTTAATAGTATTAATCTGGTTGTCATATGATATGAAATGTTGTTTTCGAAAGATCCTGAATTTTAAGATTTTCAAATGAAGTCCATGGTATAATTAATAAGCAAAAACTACTCCATCAATGCATTTGGACTATTGCCGTGATTCTTAATTCTTAAAGCTAGCATGATACAATAGACATTTTTATGTAAATGGTAAACTGTTGCGACATACATAGTAAATTTATGTCAAAATTTGAACCACTTGGGGGATTTCCTTTTTTAGAATTCTTTACGTTCTAATAGATAGCTAGACTCTTCTTCTTGTTGAGGAACTCGCATCGACATCATATATGGGCTGTGCACCGTAGATACGAATTTCTACATATATCTCGCAGGAGGTAGAGAAAGAAAATCCAGTGCAATGGCATACATGAACCATTTCAACCTGAACTCAGCTCTCTCCGCTCCATTTGAACATATTTCAAAGTCACATCGGTAGATTCATGGTCCATTGATTAATATGGGAAGCTTCAAACAAAATAATCTAATTAAATAAATGTGGTGTGGTGGCTTCCAACAATGGCAGTGCCACAAATAATCTTGATCGTTCCCTTCCAACAATGACTGCGCAACATTATGCATACAGAGTGAGAAAGAAAAAGATTAACAGTTTGTTTTAACTTTGGAGAGGTTTTTCACTGTGATCAAGGAATGCCATAACTGAATTTTATTGTTTTTATCTTAATGTCAAAATATTTATATCTCTTTTTTTAAGTATATATTTATGTTTCTATTATGTGTAACAGTACTTTAAATATTATAATTTTTGAATTATTTTTTCAATATTTTTAGCATAGACATTCCAAGCTCAACCTTACATTGATGCAAGTCCTTACATTTATTTATAATTAAAATTCAAGAGTACACTCATTCCAACTCCTAACATTTATTTATAACAAAAAATGAATACCTTATATTTATTTAATGACAAATCAAATCATTCAATACTCTTATAGCACGATGCATCTATGAACATACAAAGAATAAAGAATTTAATGATGCATATGATGAGCAACTTCAGCTTCAACATGTCAACTTGTATTTCTTATGTTGACATGTAACTTATGGGTGGAAGCAGGGTTGGTAAATTGAGTAAATGGGATGGTTCAAAACATTTATTATTGTGATGGATCTAAGCAACCATCACAATTGTGGATGTACACTACAGTTTGTTTTGATAATTACATTGGTATACCATGGGATGTTACAACTTCAAAAATTGTATCAATAACACCTATTTTTAGAGGAAATCCAAAGAAAATCCCATTGAGTATGGCTTGGACTCTCACCATACACAAATCACAAGGTTTAACTTTAGAAAAAAGTAACAATTGATATCGGTAATGTAGAGAGACAAGGTTTGACATTCACAAGGATTTCAAGAGTCAAATCCATAGATGGTTTAAGGATATCACCACCATTTACATTTGAAAGGTACACAAAGATGAGTCAAAGTGCATATGCTACAATTAGGAAGAAAGAAGAACAACGTTTGCGATCCATTTCATTATAACTATTTTAATTATGATACAAACATGTTATTTCATGTGTTTTAATCTATTACAACCATGGATTTCTATGTTTCCATTTTATTACAATTTAATCGTATTTAATTGTATTTCTAATGTGACGAACAGTTATGGATTGCAACATAACAATAGAAATGAAACATTAACTAAGGTCAAGTGTTTATTGATAAAAGGTTGGTTCTTTTAGTATTCCCTCTTTTTTTTTTATTCCAATAAAAGTTATTTATATTTTCTTTGATTTCACCAGCAATATTTAAATACATTGAATACAACTTTAATTTCTAATCCTCTTTTTTTATTTATAGGATATAAAAACGATGATCTTCTCCATGCAATCCAGAATAGATGGTCTCCTGCATGGACATATATTTAATATTTATGAGTTGATTATTTACTCATGATTAAACGTGTTGCTACATTGAGATTATATTGCAAAACTATTTAATTCCAACATTTTATATTTTAATAGTTTGATTGAGAATTTGTCCATTATAACAATGGTTTGCTATATTTCAAGGAATATATAGTACACTCTCTGGAACATCCATAACATTCAACTTAAAAAGTGTTCGCATTTCAATGTGTATGGAGCATTATTTATAATTGTTACAATTGTAAGGACGATTACTTACAATTATTTATTTATACCAATTGTTTTATTTTATTAGTTTGATATAAAATCAATCCATTATTGCAATGTCTTCTTAGGTATTCAAATACTATAAATTTTAATCCTTGAACAACTATTATAATCCATCTTAAAAAACTATCATATTTCCTTGGGTATCTAGCATTATAACAATTACTATTGTATGAGAAATTTATATATTTATATTATTTTATAATAAAATATTAAATTAATATATTTAATATTTTGGAGATATGGCGATGTGTTCATCGGTTACTAGCAACAACCATATTAATAAGATTAATATGTTCTGAATACCCATATTTGACACATTCTTTAGGAAAAAAAATATTATCAATTTGTCAAATATATACCTGTTGGTGTATTCCAAACATATTAATCTTATTAATATGGTTGGTGCTAGTATAAAAAGTATGTGCCTAATTTAGACCTATCAGATATATTAATAAATTTAATGTGGTTGTTGCTAGTAACGAGTGAGCGCATAGACATATCTACAAAGTATAATAGAAATAGCATTTAGCTTGGGTGGTTGGGAGGAATGAATGTTACCCTCCCCACCCATGTCCTACTCTTGTAAGTGACATGATGCTCTTGTGGAGCCCTTTGTAATAAATGTTGTGAATGATGAGCTGACCATACCTTGATTTAGTTTGAATATCAGGTATTGGAATTTTTCGTGGAGTAGCCCTCTAACAAATGGTGAACCACATTTAAAAAAAAAGTATAATAGAAATAATATTTTTAATTAATTTTAATATATAATAAATAATAGCATTTAATTACTATGATGTTATTTAATTAGTATAAAACATTAAAAAAAACATAATATAGGTAAAATATTACTAATGTTATGTTTTTTCTTTATAGTATATATGAAAAAGATATCATCAAGTTAACTATATCCAATATTATTTATTATATATGTTAAGCATACTTTATTGTTTAATTTTTTTATAATTAATTATTTTAATATCCATTTGTAATTAATTAAATAATATCATTTATAAATCATATTTTATAAATAATTAATTGTTATATTACACTTAATAAGCCATACTAATTTATTAATATTGGATATAAATCTAAATTATCATATTATGATATTAATATTAGTTTGACCATAATTATCTTTGGTCGACTTTAGTGAATGACTTGGACATAGTTCAAAATGCAACACATCATTTTTTTAACATAGAATGTCACATTATTAATGTGTTGCGTCTTGGGAATTATTGTAATGCCACATAATCCTAGGACACATTTTTAGTGTGACATAACCCTTAACGAACGCTGCAATGATATAACCCTTCATAAACATCACAATGCAACATAACTCTTGATGAATGTTGAATGTCACATTATTCATACATGTCACATCTTTGGTTGTGTCAACATATACTAGAGATTATAGCGAACAATGAATGACTTTGGTCAACCATGGTTGACTTTATTATGACATGTTTCACTTTAGAATCATATGATGATAGTTTACAATGCAACATGAAAGTTTCTGAAATGACACCATATTAGCATGTCACAATTCAAGATGAAAATATCTAATCCCAATTACTACAGCATGAATGTATTTTTGCCCAATATTCTTCGATTTATGTACAATATACAATTCAAGATGAACAAGTGTCACATGAACTTAATACATGGGAGGAGAATATATATATATATATATATATATATATATATATATATATATGTATGTGTATGTGTATGTGTATGTGTATGTGTATGTGTATGTGTATGTGTATGTGTATGTGTATGTGTATGTGTATGTGTATGTGTATATGTATATGTACATATGTATATGTATATATACATATATACATATACATATACATATACATGCCTAGCATTGCTAAATCCATAAAGATATTATAAAAAAAATCATGTGAAATATTTTTATGTAATTAATACGATATTTAATTAGTTTATAATGCAATTGATATTAATATCTACAATGTTCCTCAAATGATTTTTTATATTGTACAAGTGCAACATTTTTTAAGGGTTATGTTTGATTGCAACATTGATGTAGTGTTGTCACATAAATTATCACATTGATATTTGGAATGTTGTTGAAGGGTTTAACGATATTTGATACATTCCTTAATGGTTTTGTCGCATTGCAAAATTTATCAAGTGTTATGTTGGATTCTGACATTCATCAAGTGTTCATCTAGATTAGGACATTTCTCCATGGTTAGGTTGCATTATGATGTGTTCCTTAATCTTGGGCATTGTTGTAATGCAACATAACCCTTTACCAATGTCACAATGCGACATAACCCTTGATGAACATCACAATGCGACATAACCCTTGATGAACTCTGAATGTCACATTATTAATGTGTAGCATCTTTGGTTATATCAACATATATAAGACACAATTTAAAATTAATAGTTTTGTCGCATTATGAAATTTATTGAGTGTTATGTTGGATTATGACATTCATCGACTGTTTTGCTGGATTGGGACATTTCCCAATGGTTAGGTTGCATTATGCATGTGTTCCTTAATGCATTTTAATATTGTTTTTTAAATTATTTGTATAATCATAAACTATGGTATTTAAACAAAACTATGTAATAGATGCAATAATAAAAAATTAATTAGTTGAAAATACTATTGTTTAATTAATACGATATTTAATTAATTTATAATACAATTGAGATTCATATCTACAATGTTGCTAATTTAATTTTTATTTTGGTTAACCATGCTTTATTTTAGTTTTACCATAGTTAACGATGGTTGAATTTAGTGAACCAAGTGGACCTACTTCACAATGGGACATGAAATTTCCTAAACATTGAATTTCACCTTATTAATGTGTCACATCTTAAGCATTGTTACAATGCAACATAAATATCAACCAATGTCACAATGTGACATAACCCTTAATGAATGTCGCAATGCGATGTAACCCTCGATAAACATCACAATTCAACATAACCTTAATGAACGTTGAATGACACATTATTAATGTGTTGCGTCTTTGGTTATATCGGCATATATTAGACGCTATAGTGAACCGTGGGTGACTTTGGTCAACCATGCTCGAATTTAGTGAGTAAAATAGGTTTAACCTTTATTTAACCATGGTTGAATTTGGTTAACCATGCTTGACTTTAATTTGAACAAAGTTTACAATGGTTGAATTTAGTGAACCATGTGGCCATAGTTCACAATGTGACATGAAATTTCCTGAACATCGAATTTCACATTATTAATGTGTCACATATCGAGCATTGTTACAATGCAACATAACCCTTGACCAATGTTACAATATGGCATAATCCTTGACCAATATTGCAATCTAACATAACCATTGATGAACGTAGTAATGCAACGTAACCCTTTATAAACATCACAATGCGAGATAACCTTTGATGAACATCAAATGTCAAGTTATCAATGTGTCACATCTTCAGTTATGTTGGCATATATCGAACACTATAGTGAACCATGACTGACTTTGGTCAACCATGCTTGAATTTAACCATGGCTCACTTTAGCGAGTAAGGATTGAATTTGGTTAACCGTGGTTAACTTTTGTTTACCATGCTTGAATTTAGTTTCACCATAATTAACTATGGTTGACTTTAGTGAAGATCAAATGTGAAATTATTAATGTGTCACATCTTGGGCATTTCCACAATGCAGCAGGACCCTTGGCCGATGTCACAATCAAACATAACTCTTAATGAACATCGTAATGTGACATAACCCTTCATGAATGTCATAGTACGACATGAGCCTTGATAAACATCACAGTGCAACATAAACCTTGATGAACACCAAATGTCATATTATTAACGTGTTGCATCTTTGGTTGCGTTGGCATATACCAAACACTATAGTGAACCCAGGTTAACTTTGGTAAACCATACTTGACTTTAGTCTTAGGTATATGCTTACAGAACCAAATATGTGACACATTAATAATGTGGCATTCGATGTTTATCCAAGGTTGTGTTCCATTAAGGGTTATGCTACATTGCAACATTCATCAATGGTTATTTACATTATGATGTTCATTAATTGTTATGTCACCTTGGAACATTGTTCAAGGGTTATGTCGCATTGCGACAATGCCCAATATGTGACGCATTAATAATGTGACATTCATTGTTTAGGAAATTTAATGTCACAGTGTGAAGTATGGCCATGTGGTTTACTAAAGTCTACCATGGTAGACTATGGTCAACTTAATGTCAATCATGGTTAAATACATTCAACCACGATTACCTAAAGTGAAGCCTTAGTCACTGTTGTCAACCATGGTATACCAAAGTCAGCCATAGTTCGCTATAGTGTCTAGTATATGTCGAAACAACAAAATATGTGACACATTAATAATGAGAAATTCATCGTTTATCAAGGGTTATGTTCCATTACGATGCTCATCAACGGTTGTCAAATTGAGACATTGGTCAAGGGTTTTGCTGCGTTGCAACAATACCCAAGATGTGACACAATAATAATGTGACATTCGATGTTAAGGAAATTTCAAGTCACATTGTGAAGTATGGCCGCATGGCTTACTAAAGTCAAACATGGATAACTATGGTCAAACTAAAGTAAAACATGGTTAACCAAAGTCAACTATAGATAATTAACGTCAAGCCTTACTCACTAAATTCAACGATGGTTGACTTTGATAATGTGAGATTACATGCTATCTCACTTGAACCACTTTGAATATGCGACACCTTAATAATGTGAGATTACATGTTGAGGAAATTTCATGTAGCTTGTTGAAGTATGGCCATGTGGTTCACTAAAGTCTACCATGGTTAAATATTGCCAAATTAAAATAAAGCATGAATAACCAAAGTTAAGCCTTAGTCATTAAAGTAAACCATGGTTGAATTTGGCCAAACTAAAGTCAAGCATGGTTTATGAAAGTCATCCAAGGTTCGCTATAGTGTTTGATATATGTCGACACAACCAAATATTCAACACATTAATAATGTGACATATGGTAGTTATTAAGCATTACGTCACATTGTGACATTTATCAAGGGTTATCTTTCATTATAACCTTCATCAAGGGTTATGTCACATTGCGACATTGGTCAAGAGTTATGTTGCACTGCAACAATGCCCAAGATGCGACATTCGATGTTAAGGAAATTTCATGTCACATTATGAAGTATGGCCATGTGGTTTACTGAATTCAACCATGGTTAACTATGATCAAACTAAAGTCAAATATGGTTAGTTAAATTCAACTACAGTTAATTAAAGTTAATCATTACTCGATAAAGTCAACCATGGTTGACATTGAAAAAACTAAAGTCAAACATGGTTGACAAAACTACACCATGGTTCGTTACAATCACCATGGTGTCGATGTTCAGGAAATTTCATCTCGCATTGTGAATTATGGACATGTGGTTTACTAAAGTCAACCATGGTTAACTATGGTGAAAGTAAAGTCAAGCATGGTTAAACAAAGTGAACCATGATTAACTAAATTCAAGCCCTGGTCGCTAAATTCAAGCATGGCTGACCAAATTCAGCCATGGTTAGCTACAGTTTCCGATATATGCCAACACAACCAAATATGTGACACATTAATAATGTGACATTTGATTTTCATCAAGGTTTATGTCAAATTTTGAGGTTTTTGAATGGTTAGGCAATTTGGCAATGTGACATAACACTCAATAAATGTCACAATGCAACGCAACCCTTGATAAACATCACAATGTGACATAACGATAATGCCTAATATGTGACACATTAATAATGTGAGATTATATGTTGAGGCCAAGCAAACATTTGCTTTCGCCAATGAAAACATTGGAAATCCTAATGATCCAAGAAGAACACGGTCTGATTTCCAAAGAGAAGGTATTGCGCTCTCTTTTCATGATGCTTTGTTGTCCGAAACTTTTTATTTAATGATAAGTTCAGATCCTAAGTATTACTACCATGCTTGGAAAGATCCAAGATGGCAAGCTTCCATGGACAAAGAGTTTGATTATCTTCCAAAAAATGCCACTTGGGAGATAGTTTCTCTTCCACTTGGGAGGAAATTAGTTGAATGCAAGTGGGTGTTTCAGACAAAGGTTGCTGCTAATGGAAGCACCTACAAATATAAGGCAAGGATGGTAACAAAAAGTTTCTTCCAGGTCCAAGGAGTGGACTATCTCGAGACCTTTGCACCGGTTGCAAAAATGGACTCCATCCACCTAGTTTTGGCAATTGCAACATACAAACACTGGGAAGTGCATCATATGAATGTTAAGAGTTCCTTTGTACATGGAGATATTCATGAGGAGATATACATAAAGCAGCCCAAGGGCTACAGTTCAGATCCATATTTGGTTTGCAAACAAAAGAAGTCACTATATGGGCTAAAACAGGCCCCTGCAAGATCATGGTATCCCAAGAATGATGCCTTCCTTCTTTCGAAAAACTTTCAAAGGTGTAAATATGATCTGAATGTTTATCTATAGTAGCATGATGGTCATTTACTTATCATTGTTTTATATGTTGATGATCTCTTGATTACTGGTAGCACACTTGCTTCCATTTCATTCATTAAAACTACCCTCCATGGTGCATTTGAGATGAGCAATTTGGGGCTCTTTAAGCAATTTCTAGGGCTTGAAATCAGGGATGATTTTAAGGAACCATACTTATTTAATAGTGTATAAATGCTGGAAAATATTACCAATTCTTAAAACACAAACTATGATATGATTGGCGGTATTTTTTGGAAAATATTTTAATTTCCAAGGATTTTATATCGTTTATATAATAATTTGGTGATTTTTAGGGTGAAAAATTTTTACCCCATCAAAATTGGGTGAAACAGGGCTTCAAAAAAATGCAAATGGTGAATCTTTTTTGGGAGAAAAACATGGAAAAATAGCCCACTGGGCTAAAATTCGCCCCAAAAATTATCCCTGCCTGAAATTGCACAAAATTTCGATGGGATAATGGTCACTCAGTATAAATACATATCATACCTATTAGTTAATTTTAACATGGCTGAATGTAAGGCTGCTCTATTCCCTTTCCTTTCAGGGATCATCCTTGAAGAAGGAAAAAGCAATCCACCCATGGATTGCACAATCTATCACCAACTGATTGGTATCTTTCTTTACTTGACACATTCTCAGCCTGATATCTGTTAGGTCATGGATGTTGTATAAAGATACATGCAGCAGCCACGTGATATTCATTGGAAGACAACCAAGAGGATCCTCCAGTATATTCAGGGCATTAGGACGTACGACATTCACTATGCTGCAGACTCTGAGCTAGAGTTAGTTGGTTACACAAATTCAGATTGGGCAAGAGATTCTATTGATTGAAAGTCTACCTCAAGATATGTATTCATGTTTGGTGGTGGCCCCATTTGTTGGTATAGCAAAAATCATGCCTCCATTGCATTGTCTTCAGCAAAGGCCGAGTACAGAGGAGCGGTGAATGCTTGCGTCCAAGTTGTTTAGTTGCAAGGCATTCTTTCAGAGTTTGATTTTGGAAGTGCTTTGTCCACTATCATATTTTGTGACAATAAAAGTGTTATTAAGATCTCCATCGATCCAATTACCAAGCATAGGACCAAACATGTAGAGATACACATGCACTACATCAGAGAGTTGGTGCAAGACAGGACCATTGTTCTACAGTACTACCCTACTGATGAGTAGATTACAGACATCTTCACCAAGAGATTTTCAG
>LPNX010186127.1:0-127629 GCA_001517045.1 Pseudotsuga menziesii | reverse complement strand
GTAAGGTACGGATGGTAGCCCATTTTGATGTAGGAGAGAATGTTTCTTCATAGTCAATTCCTTCCTTCTGTGCATAGCCTTTTGCTACAAGCCTCGCTTTGTGCTGGTCAAGTGAGCCATCTGATCTATATTTGTTCTTGTACACCCACTTACAGCCAATTGGTTTGGTTCCAACTGGAGGGGCAGCCAGCTTCCAAGTTCCATTCTTCATGAGTGCATGATACTCATTCTGCATAGCTTCTTTCCACTCAACTCAAGGAGAAGCTTCTTCAAAGGAAGTTGGTTCAAAGTTAGCAGATAAATTAAATTCACAATCAAATGATACATCCATGCCATCACCTGAATTATCTGCTTCTCCTCCATCTTCATGTCTTTTTGAACTTCTCGTTCCCGTCTTTCCAACTTCATCTGGATGGACACTTTCAAGTGTCTTTGTGTCCCATTTGGTAATCTTCCGTGATGGTCCTGGTTGATCAGCTGGTGGTGCTTCATCATTGATTGAGAGTCTTTCAATTCTCTCAATCACATCATCCAGTTGAATATCTTATTTAGGTGAAGTAGCAGGAACTTCTTCATGCGGGGGAGTTGGTGCTTCATATGGAAATTCCAAAGGTTGATCCAGAATAGGAATCCCCCCTTCAAGGTTTGGAATTTCATATTCATTTTCAAAATATTTTTTTGGATGAGGATATTTTTCCAAATGATCAAGCTGTCTCTCAATGGACTGGTCATTTTTATTAGTCTCAAGAAAAATGACATCTCTGGAAATAACAAACTTCTTGTTTACCTCATCATATAGACGGTATGCCTTGGAGTATTCTTCGTACCCCAAGAAAATGCATTTTCTGCTTCGAGCACCAAGCTTGTTTCTTTGCTCCTTTGGAATCAAGGCATAACAGGTGGAACCAAAAACTTTGAGATGCCTGACTGAAGGGAGATGGCCAAACCACATTTCATGTGGAGTCTTGTTGTCAAGAGAATTTGAGGGACTTCTGTTTCTCAAATAGGCTGCACATTTTACTGCTTCACCCCAAAACATTAGTTTTACATTCTTAAAAAACATCATTGAGCGAACCATATTCATTATGGTTCTGTTCATTCTTTTTGATACACCGTTTTGTTGAGGATTGTAGGGAACTATAGTCTGATGTGCAATTCCATGTTGGTGAAGATAATCTTAAAAAGCATTTGAAGTGTATTCTTTCCCATTATCAGTACGAAGTGTACCAATTTTAGATTGTGCTTGTTTTTCTATCAATGCATGAAAGTCCTTGAATGTTTGAAATGCTTCTGATTTTGTCTTTAATGCATAAATCCATCACATTCTTGAGTAGTCATCAACAAAGGTCATAAATTACTTATTCCCATTAGCAAAAGGAGTTGGCATTGGGCCACATAAATCAGAATGCACTAATTCTAATTTCCTACTTGCTCTGAAATTAGATTCATGGAATGGCAGCTTACTGTGTTTCCCTAATATACATGCATCACATTTGTTCTTCTCTTTGGGAATGGTGGGCAAACCAAATACACCATTCTTTATCAAAAAACGAAGACTGTTATAATTTAGATGACCAAATCTTACATGCCACAATAAACTTGATGAAAAATTACCTTCTCCATGTTGAGAGAAGTAGGCATAGTTCTGAACTCTTGTAGATGAACCCTTTAGCTTCAGCAACTTCCCATGTTCGTATCCAGTCATGATGACTTAGTTGTCAGAGGACTTTCTTATTTCTACGATTCCATCAAACATGTGGATGGAATGGCCTTGCTGTCGAATCTCCACCAAGGACAGCAGGCTTCTCTGCAACTCTAGAAGATAAAGAACATTCTTCAACAAGAAATAAGGGAATCCAGGCATCTTCAGCCGAATGGTGCCCATTCCCTTTGGTGTAAGACTTGACTTATCTGCAAAGTAAACTATGCCATTTATTGTTTCATTAAGTTCTTCAAAATAGTCTTTTCTAAAAGTCATGTGTGATGTTGCACTAGTATCAAGAAGCCAACAATCTTTGTAAGATGAAAGTGAAGTCATTTCATTAATTCCAAGATTACAATGTGCAACAATACAATGAACAGAATCAGAAGATTTACTAGCATCTTGGTTTTTATTGTCATCTTTCTTCTGGTTATGTCTATCTTTGATGGAGTCCCACGAAGCCCAACACTGATCTGATGTGTGTCCAGTCTTTCCACAACGCTTGCACTGCAAATCTGATCTTTTTCTGGAGTTGTTTCTGCCTCCTCTCCCTCTAAAGTTTCTTCTTCCTCTGCCTCTCTTAGATTCTATAGATTGCATCTTTTGCAACTGCTAGTGTAATTTACAATAATGAACTTAATATGACAAAGAGAATGAGATAATAGAAAAACAATAACCTTGCAAGTCTACAGTCTCTGCCAAGGTGATTTACAATCTGCATGGGAAGAGAAAATATGCAGAGAAAATATGCTGTCAATAAGTTCAGAAGCAAATTTTTAGCACTAGAAGAACTGCTCAACAATACGCCAAAGGAAATATAGGGTTTTGAACAGCATATTGCAACCACCAGTCAACACACTTCACTGGAATGGGATCGGTGAAAGGCATCTCGTTCTCTAACATACAAGTGTCCAACGTAAGCGTCCCAATAAATATTGACCAATATTACTGTGATAAAGGAAAGTGCAGCAACCAGGTGATTATAGCACACAGTTCCTCAACATACACAAGCTTCAAATCCCACAACAATTATGGCTCATCAAGCACAGGCTCATACAACAATTGCATTATTCTCAACTCATACACAAAGGAAAATTTGCAGAATTTTCTTCATGCATAAAATTAGGGTAAACTAAATTAGGTTTTATGCATTCTAACGGTCACAAGTAGCAACAATACTCAGTCTATGGTCTTCAAAGAACTCGCAACGGCATATCATGGCTTCAATCTTCAATAGGTTCGCAACTTTGAGTACTGATATCTCCTATTGGATGGTAACAACACTCACAACTTATACACAGCATTCACGGGCCTCTTTCACTCAACACAAATGAAAATGTTTGCAGAATTTACCACTCAAACTCCATGCAAATAACTAGGGAAAAAATTATGTTTTATGTATGCTCAACGGTCATAAACAATTAGACCAATAGCACTTTACCTCCATGTAGTTGATAAAATCGTGAGTCTCTAACAATAGTCTTCAATCACCGGTCTTCAGCAAGAATACTTCAATATCCACGTGGTTTAAGGAGGCATGAATCTTTATTGTAACAATATTCAGTCACCTCTCTTCCACAAACGATCTTTAATCTTTAAAAGCAGTCGCAGCAGCAATACGACTTCAATCTCCAGCAAATTCTCAGTTGTTATTACTGAGATCGTCTCATGACTAGTTGCATTGCTCCATCTTCAACGCAGCATCAAAAGACAGTCTACAGACAGACAACCATTTTCCCTTCAGATTATTAGAGAGAATTCTTAGCGAAGAGCGGTGGAAAAAAGGAAAGACAAGACTATCTGGTTTCAATTTTCAAGAAATTTTGACATGGATCAGCATGCTCATGGTGCAGATGCGAGGAAAGTGCATGGAAGATACAAGAGAGGAGTTCGAGGGGAGGCCAATCCACAGCGAAACGGAGTCTTCTGTCCACAGGCTTTGAATGAATTTGCTGGAAGCATTAGTAGATGGTTCTTGAATCCGATATTCAGTAATGAATAAGCAAGCCCATTGGGAAAAGATAAATCACATCTATAAATTAGGGTTAGGTATCACAACGTTTGAGCAATACTTCAATTTTATGGAAAAGGACAGTAAAAACGTGCAACGTATTGCAACATTTATCAAAAATGCAGGATCAACGTATTTCTCATATCTCAAATTAGACTCATTGCAGCATAACGCACAAAATTATTGGCACCCAGGCTGTAGGAAAACGCATGCAAATACAGATTGATGGGGCAGGAAGCCTGGAATAAATAAGTAGCAGGAAGGATGAAGGTTTGGCAGCGAGACTTCCAGGACTGACAAGCATACATGCAGAAGTTATGGCCATAGGCACCCGTTCTGATACCACTGTTGGGTAAAATAACTCCCGATTCATCTTATTCCATTGCTAATGCATATATTTATACAATTCATATGTCAGTTGTGATTCAACTTCCGACCAACCTATTCATATTCCTACATGACTATTCACATTCAGAATATATTTACAATATTTACATATTGTATAATCCCGACGGATTATATTCCAACAATATTCTATTGAATGATATTATTTAAATAATAAATTATTATATTTAATTAATTAAATATTAAATATTAATATTAAATAATGATTATTAATATTAAATAATGGTTAATATTAACTAATAATTAGTATTAATATTATAAATAATATTAATTATTATAAATAATTATATTATTATTTTATTAATATCTTTATATACTATTATATTGATTATATTTGATAAAGTATAATAAAATATTTAAAGAAGACATGAAATATGTGGCGAGAATTTTTCAATTCAACAAGTTTCGAACCTATTAAGCAGGTTCATCCTGAGGAGAACAAAAATCTTGACCTTCTATGCACTTGGGTGTAAGGAACAGGGAACAATTTTGTGGTCACGACATTTCTTTAGAAAACCTAGATCTGTTGTGCGATGTGCAATTTTTTTCTATGTGCATTGAAAGAGCCGGATCTGCAGTAGCATATCCCTTCCATGGAGGGATGTGATCTAGTTGTTCATTTTTAACCCAAAATTCAATAATGAAAGACGACATGAAATCTGCGGTGAGAATTTTTCAATTCAACAAGTTTCAACCTATTAAGCAGGTTCATTCTCAAGGGAACAAGAATCCCTCTCTTTTATGCACTCTGGCGTGAGGAATAGGGAACCATTTTGTGGTCACGACATTTCTTTAGAAAACCTAGATCTATCGTGTGATGTGCAATTTTTATCAGTATGCATTCAAAGAGTTGGATTCGTCGTAGCATATCCCTTCCATGGAGGGTTGCGATCTGGTTATTCATTGTTAACGGACAGTTCAATAATTAAAGACGACAAGAAATCTTCGATGAGAAATTTTCAATTCACCAAGTTTCGAACCTATTAAGCAGGTTCATCTTCAGGAGAACAAGAATCTCACTCTTTCGTGCACTCGGGCGTGAGGAACGGGGAACAATTTTGTGGTCAAGACATTTCTTTAGAAAACCTAGATTTGTTGTGGGATGTGCAATTTTTATCCGTGTGCATTCAAAGAGTCAAATTCGTCGTAGCATATCCCTTTCACAGAGGGATGTGATCTGGTTGTTCATTGTTAACCCATGGTTCAATAATTAAAGACGACGGGAAATATGCGGTGAGAAATTTTCAATTCAACAAGTTTTGAACCTATTAAGCAGGGTCATCCTCAGGAGAACAAGAATCTCGCTTTTTTATGCACTTGGGCATGGGGAACAGGGAACAATTTTGTGGACATAACATTTCTTTAGAAAACCTAATGTTGTGTGATGTGCATTCAAAGAGTCGCATCTGTTGTAGCATATCCCTTCCATGGAGGGATACGATCTGGTTGTTCGTTGTTATCTTGCATACATTTTATAGTGGAATGATTGCTAGTGTGAATTACTATATGTTTGTTGTCAAATTGAGGGTTTCATTTTGCAAACTATTTATAAATGTTGTTTTGGAATGGGTATGAGTAGTTATGAAATGTGGTATTTAGTCTACCAGGGGAAACTCTAATTTTCAGGAATATAGATTAATATTATAGTTGGATTATTCTCTTCAAATTTTGTTACAGTTTTTGTTGGATCTTTTATTGCTTTCTTTAGAACAAATCTATGCTTCTGAAGACACTTTCTCATTTAAACAAGTGTGCCTTCTAAATATATATTTTCTCACTTAAGAGTTATCTTGGGCAGATGCACATTTTCCCAATCTGCTTTGACTACAAATTTATCCTTCATAACTTCATTCCAAACATGTTATGTGTAATTACGGAATATGGGATTCATTAATATTATTAGGACATCCATGAATATCCATATTAGATCTCTATTCACCCCCTTGTTGAAGCCTAGAAAAATCCAAGTACTTAATGTAGGGATTCTCCCCAATAACCGTTTCCAATTATATCGTTTATCGCTTGGTATGGGGAATCTGTCCAGTCAATGGCCCGACTATCGTAGAATTAAAAGAAGGTTCTAAATCTGTTTTACCGGTTGTGGCCCGGTCCACCATTTATGTAATTTTATATTTTAGTATGAGATGCAAGTACCTATACTAAATGCATATGATCAAAGGGAAAGAGCCTCAACCCGTGATGTGTAGGTTCTTACCCCCCCGTCTTATAACTCTTGCCCCTTAATCACTTTTAAGCAAACAAACCATATTCTAAACTAATCTAACTATCCCCAGGGAGAAAAGATTAATATTAATATGAGTAATGTATTGTATTGTTTTCATGTAGAATCCTACAAATAGCTGTTAAATTCTTTACACATAAACACAGCAAAATGGTAATCACAAAGATAGCTTTGTTAAGTTAAAACATCCATTACTTAGTTATTGCACAAGATTCTAAATAGAAAATAAAACCATTCATAAACTACAGAAATAATTCAACAGGTTGGAACGATATCGCAGTTATGTAGCAAGCTAAAACAGAAATAGTTCACATTCAGCAATCCACATAATCCATCTTGAAACTCGTGCAGTCCTTCCTCCAGCAAAAATTTGGTTCTCTTTATTATAAAAGAAGTAGTTCTCATACAGAAAGATTCAACATATGAGTGCCAGAAAAAGTCCCCTTCTAAATTCTATACTACCTCTATTTATACAAATTACATATGACTTTTCGGCTACCCTAGCCCCTTTGGCTTCCTTAACTCTTCGATTACAAAATTTTGTCTTCTAGTGGACCCACTAGGAAAAAGGGAATAAATATAAAATATTACATAAAGTTTCCACATGGAGATAAAACAAATTCATGTGTGGGATTGATTGGCTTCTTGATAAAAATACTCCATGCATGAGCTTCCTCACTGATGACTCGATAGTCTAGTGGCTCAAGTAAATCGTGTAGCCACTTCATGTTTGGACAGCTGGGATTATATATCCTTTACTTTTGGTGAGTTATGAATCAACAACTCCTCAAAAATATGTTTATGGACTGAAGCGTGTACAACCCAGACTCCAATTGCCTCTTCACCAATGCTCTCGATATTTTGAATGCTTTCTTCGCATGTCTGCAGCCTGTCCTAGAGCTTCTTTAAATGCTGATCTCTATCTAGCAAATCCTGGACTTGAATGGCTATTGAAGTTTGGCATTTATTATGATTTGAGCACACATTCTTGTAGAACTCGTTACACTTTTCTATAGTTTTGTCAATTGATGTGCTCAACCTCGCTGCTGCTTTGCTGCTGAAATTCAATAATGCCAATTCCATCTTCAATCCTCCTATAGTCTTTTGAGGCATGTTTTTCGAAAGACTAAATTAGCTCCAATCCAAGTCAGCTGACTCTGCACAAGATCTACAACTTCTGATAACATTTTACTAACTCTGATGAGTCATGTGCTATTTGTTTTAATCTAGCCTCTATCTATTTAATCCTATACATTTATTCTACCAACTTTAATTGAACCTGATTTATTTCTCTTTGTAACAAACATGCTTGATTATGGAATGGATTTATATCAAGTTGTTTTTCATTGGCCACCTTAAGCTGCTTCTCTAACAGACTATTCTAAATTTCTAGTTCTTCTTCTCTTCTGATGGATGTGGTTCTTTGCTTCTCCAACTCTGAAACCTTGCTTTCAAGATCTCTCTTTTCTCCTTCAGTGGTGGCAGCTAACAATGTTAGTGTATCCTTGTCCAATTCCCGCACTTGATATGCTTCCTTGAGTTTCTCAAATTTTGAAAGAATATCATCATGTTTCCTTTTTAGAACTTGTCCCTCTCCTCTTTCTATTCTCAAAGTTTCCTTCATCTAGGACATCTTTTCTTTATATTGCTCAGAATCTTCGACCAGCTTAATGACATTAACTATGTGGGCTTGGGTTCCTACTACACCTGCCATTACGAGAATTCAAAGATATTCATCTGTCCTATGCATAACTGTATTTTCAGTCACCATGACTGCCACAGGTTGATCACCCATTTTTGTCCTCTTTTGTGTTCTACTCACAATTCTTTTCTTCTCCAAGTAAAAAAATATTGTGTTGAGGTTTGCTACAACTTTTTCATGGGATGGAATAAAAGGTATTAATCCAAGCTCTACTAAGGGATATGGATTTCCTGTCATTGTGCTACTTGATGGGACAAAAGAGTCCACTGGATTATCATTGACTTGATCCTGCTCTTGATTGTCTCAGTCATGATATTCTTGTTCCTTCTTTTTAAGCTCTTCAGCTGCATTTTCTACTTCTTCTGGTATTCTATCAACCTCCTTTTGTATCCTTTCATCCTCTTCCCTCTACCTCTGCTCTTCGTCTTCTTGCTTATTTTTTTCTTCCTCTTCTTGTTGCTTCTGCGCTTCCTCAGCTAATCATTTATGTGCTTCTTCTAATAATATTTGGGCCTCCTCCTCCCTTTTCTTTATAGCTTCTTCATTTTTCTTTTTCTGCTTGGCAGTACTACTACTGATTCCTTTGCCTCCTATGATTGTAAATTTATTCTTGAATATCTTTCTCAACATAGCCATGTTACATGCATTGTGATATATTTCTTCATCCTTATCCGATTAATTAGTGTATTCAAAGTGTACTCCCATGAATGCACAGTACTTTGAGACCTTGCCTGCATAATCATTTCTTTGAAAACGTTTCTGTCCAAAATGGAAGTTTTCTAGTTTTTTCACAAAATTAGCTGCACTCTTTACCTTGGTAAACTTATAACTACCAATGCAAAATGGTAGAGGTGGGTAGACAGATTTATTCATATCAAACAAGAAATTTTTGATTTCGTCTATGTATAGCTGTCTTACCACCTCCTTATGAATAACATAATCAGTGGCATATTTTGGTAGCAAGGAAAGGAATTTGGATCCTCCATACATTCTTAAATACAAACCTTCCTCTGAGAAGTAATAGTCCCCATTATCGCTCACAGTCTACAATGCTCTTTGAGACATGCAATTACAGTATGTAAGGAATATTAGCTTGTATAGTGGCATCAAGAAATCTTCACAGATGCTCTTGTTGAAGCTATAATACTTGTGTTCCCACAAGATCTGATATGTAGAGTATATAAGAGTCCTTGCGGGATTCCATTTGCAATTTAGCACTAAGAAAGAATGGGTGCAAAAGATGCAATCAATTAGGAAAGAGCTCATATAAAATTCTGAATTCCTCTAAGTCAGACCCCCAAGTACTACAGCTATACATGAGGATATGTTGTTTTCCAGGATGTTGGCCCAGTTGAAAATAGTACCTTGTGTGGCCACGTAATACATCAAAGGTATCCAACTTATATTATAAATTTTTCCATTGGCCCAACTGAAGACCCAATTCAGCATTAGGGCTATGAGGTGGTACGGGGTGTGTAAACTGGCAGTCTCTGGAGGGTTTTTGTCGAAACTGCTTCCCAGACACCATCATTTTCTTCACACAATCAAACACATTTAAGTCCAGATCCTTTATCCATTTATATGTCATGTAAACCTGAGGTACATGTAGCTTACATGCTTTAGTTATATATGTAGGGACGAAAGCAACAAAAACCTCTTTTTCTGTATTTGCCAGGATCATAGTATTCGTATCTACTAGTGGTAGAATCCAACCTATTACCTCGATGCATGGGAAGATTTTGGGGTGTGTAGAGACTTTCATGATAGCAGATTTCATTATATTCGCATACACTGGTATGTCCTCTAGACTTGCGTCTGGAACAACCTGGTCCTTAATCATCTGATAAATCTGACCCCATCTGAATTCTAGTTCCACCCCCATGATGGCTTTGCTGTCTTCATAAATAATTTCCAACTTTGGGAGGATCTCTACCTTTGGGTCATCTCCTAGGGCCTATGCCATCTTCTTACCTTTATTAGGCATGTTGTTGCATGAACGTTGAGACTAACAAACACACTAAACATGTCTTAGAGTTATTTCGATCCTCCAGTATGCATGCATTATAAATAAAATACTGAACATAACAACTATATCTGAGATGCAAACTGATGAATGAAACATAAAAAACAAGAATAAGCTCATATTCAATCGAATAGCCTTTACCAACTCATTCTGGAACATATCAAAAGGGGTTTGTGACGCAAAAAATAAAATTTTCTAGCTACCCTAAAATCCATAGTTAAACAACAGGCTACTATTGGGTTAAGCCAATCTGCAAACCTCTCACGTCGCACAATTCTTAGGTGCTAGATTTTGAAAAACAAAAATCACCCTCGGTTTTCTACTAACAATGTCCTGCACATATCATTACTGGGTAACCCTTCACACTCAATAAAACACCAAGGAATCTCCCTACGGGAACAAATCGAAAACCCCCTCTACGGCTTAGTGATTTTGACAAAATGAGCTGGTCTAAAAATGAGTTCTGGGGAAAATATCCCCAACCCTACCTTGGCCAATGGTGATAACCTACCAATAAGAACATCGACCAAGAAAGGTGCAGTCAACGAAAATTTTGACTAGACAAACCCCCGCCTATGCTCGAGTTTGACATGGCCTGAGCATTGACGCCGAGTGGAGCAGAGCAGGTGGGAAAACCTTCTAAAACTAGGAAACCTTCCTGAGTTCAAAGAACCCTAAAATCCAAATGGAAATACCTTCTACGGGTGTGGATTGACAATAAATACCACAGACTGGGAAACCCTAATCCTGTAAACCTAAAACTTGAAAGACACTAATTAAAACTTAGCAAAAACAACAAAAAAGATGGATCTTGAATCCTACTTGGAAGGTGATAGCTCGATGGTTGGTGAGATAGAAGATCTTGTAGTCGATGAATTCCAGGTGGTGATCGACAACTTGGAACACTCTAAATGAAAATTAAATTAAGTGCTCCAAACGGAAATGAAATTAACTGTAACCCAAACCCTCCTAGGCTTAAATAGTAAAAAAAATCGTAAACAACATTAAATCCAACAGATGGTGATTAAATGACCCATGGGTAAAATGTCATTTTAGCACTAAAGTTAAAAACCTTCATCGACAAGATCATCCAAATCGGCAAACAAATTAAGAGCGACAGTGTCAGGTGGAATTCTGGAGCGGATCTGACGTAATCGAATAACATTCGACTCTCCTGCCAATGATAAGCCTATCGACAAGCTCCTTAAAACCTTGTCGGTAGTGAAAAACAAGTTCGCCCACAACGGCATCGGCTCCACAACTGGAGTTCTTTCGATCACCATTGCGACAACTCAATAAGGAATGCTCGTGGATTCTATTAACTAAAACTTTGAAAACGTCACCAGGTGCAAATGGTTAGTACATCCGAACCTATCGGCTTGCAAAAACGAGTTCTACCGATGTTGTTGGTAGATAACTCTAAAGAGTCTCGTCGGCAAAATTACGAAAAGTTCTCGACAATGGAACTACAGATAAGAAAACAAAACCCCCTTGATCCAATCGGCTTGAATCTTCAATTTGGCCCGACATTGTTGAAAAAATTGAACGAGATGACCCGACGAGCATTCGCGAAAGATACAAACAAGTTGTCGGAACAAAAATTAAAACTTCACTGAGAACATCGGTTCCGAGACCCGAGTGTTGCCGACGTATTGACAAACTCAAAAATCATTTCTGAAACATGATAAAAGCAAGCAATAAATTGGAGAAAAACATGAGATTCTTTGATGCATCGGCCCAACTCAATGAGTTCAGCCGACGTGTCGGGTGAAAAAACTAAGTATAAAAAAAAGGTTTCACAATCATGGAAAAAATAGACTAAGTCATGAAAAAATTCCCAAAGAGAAAAAATTACCTGGGGCAACATAAAAGCTAAAAATTCAAGGGGGGAATCACAAAAAATTTGGGGTAGTGGTTGCAGCAGCAACACCCCTACAACAGAGGAAAATTTGTACTCATTCTGCGTTGCCTGAATATCATACATCCCTTTATTCAAGGTATCCATAAACATTATTGCACTTAAAATTGTGTTCTATCACCTTGCGTGCATTGTTCATTTTCATTAGCAAACACTCGGTCTGCAAAACTTACTTCTACATCCAAAACATCCTTCATCTATGCAACCCATTTTCTCAATTATAGAATTGCATCAGTCGCGCATCAAAACAAGATGATCTGAGATGGGGTTGTCAAGCCATGTTTCTGAATGCCTGACTATGGAAACCTTTAAAAGTAAATTTCAACATGCTTGCATGTTTTGACTAATGAATTAGCAACAAATTTGTAAATATAATTGCACATAAATTTGTGTTCTATCACCTTGCCGACAATGTTCATTTTCATTAGCAAACACCCAGTCTGCAAAAGTTGTTTCTATATCCAAAACGTTCTCCATCCATGCAACCAATTTTCTCAATCATATAATTGCATCAGTTGTGCATCAAAACAAGTTGATATGAGGTAGGGTTGTCAATCTAGCTTTATGCATGCCTAGCTATCAATATAGCTTTATGCATTCCTAAATATTAGCATGATTTCCATGTGTTGACTAATGAAATTAGCAGCATATTTTTTTAGGGAAAATAGGAAAGCCCACAGAAAGCCACAATAGGATCACAAAGTAATGCTGCATCAAAACCCATATAATAAACAAATTTCCCAATTTGCATTTACATTGCAAATTGTTCATATTTCATGTGCTATAAAAAAAATTTAAACTCTTCATGTCCTAGTTACTTGCTTAGGAAGTGAACAATTTGTTGAATTCAAGTCCTAAATATTAGCATGCTTGTCATGTTTTGACTAATGAAATTAGCATCAACCCCTGTCAAACCACATGAGACACCTATCCAACTGCCCCAACACGTGCAAGACGGACCCTCAAGAAACAAACAAAGGTAATATGCAGGCATCGAAACCCAATTAACAAAACCTCTATCAAAACACACAATACGCTTGTCCAACTACCCGAATACGGGTAAGACAGACCCTCAAGCAGTAGACAAAGGTAATAATCCTGCTTATTTACCAGAGTTAACAAAACACCTGTCCAACCACCATTCTCCAATCACCAAGACACGTGTCCAAATGCCATTTGATGGAGCGACGAGGAACCATGTTCCTCGTATTTCAAGTCCATTCTTCTTTATAAATTTCTTCCAAATATGTTCTACTTAGTGAGGACACCTCATATAACCATTTCAAAACACACAAGACATCTTCCATACAATCCATTTTTTGGCTTTCCATTCCAGCCATGTGCAAGACGGACCTTGAAGCCTATACAATCGAAAATCATTTGGGTTGTCATGTTTTTACTCATTAAAACAACATGAAATATGTTTTTGGGAAACTAGGAAAGCCACACTAAGATTACAAAGTAATGTTGCATCAAAACCCAACTAACAAACAAATATCCCAATTTTAATGCACATTGCAAATTGTTATATTCCATTTGCTATATAAAAAAAACTCTTAAAGTCCTACCTACTTGCTTAAGAAGTCAACAATTTGTTGACTTCAAGTTCTAAATATCAGCATGCTTGCCATGTTTTGACTAATGAAATTAGAAACAGTTATTTTTTGGGTCTAATGGGGGAGCTACACTCACTTTACCAAATAAGGTTTCATAAAAAATCAGTTAACAAAATAGTTGCCAAATAAACAAGAGACATGTGCCCAACTTCCACTCTCCATACTGTCAAGGAACCTTGGAGACTTGATCTCAAGTGTTTCATCCTTGTTTAACCTCAATAAGAAGTATAGAACTTCCCTTCAAAGCATCATATATGTCTTGTTCATGAGCAAAATAGTGCATTCCCTTATCATAATTTGCTTAGAGATTTGTCAAGCATTCTTAGTTTCACTATCAAGTTATCAAATAAGATTGCATCAAAACCCAGTTAACAAAACACCTGCCAATCAACGTTATCCATTTGTCCCTGAGACACTTTCCATACTTCTAAGGAATCTTGGAGACTTCATCTCCATTGTTGCAGCCAAGTATGTCATCATTTTTTAACCTCAAATGAGGAATGCACTATTTAAGAAGTATCTTAAACTTAATAAGTTGTCCAATAGGACTGTAGTGAGGATTTCTCCTCACTACAGGAGTAGGAATGACTCCATTGTGCCTATAGGGCACAAGGGTAGGTTCCTACTATTGGAAAACAAGAAAAATGAAACGAAAATGCAAGTAAATAGAACAATAAATTAAACTAAGATAATCTAGTGACAGAAACTAGAACTAAACTAAATCATAAGCAAGAGCAGAAAGAAGAAGTGGAAGCTTTGTGAACCCCTCTGCAGAAAACGGGTTAGGGTTCCGCTTCCTTAAACCCTGCAAAACAAACCTAAGCTACAATGGAGAAACCTGTAAAACAATGTTAAATAAAACTTGCAAGAAACAATGGTTACAAGTCAAAGCAATATAAATAGCTAAGAAGCAAACACAAAAGCACAAATATACCTTTTCTTAGTGGGTAATGGGCCACCATGCCCTAGCTCTTGGAAGCCTCTCTCTCTTGGTTGGGGGAGCAATGGATCAAATGGGAATGGATGTGGAGGAGAGGAAATGTGGGTGGTTTGAGAGGCAAAGGTCTCAAAGCATCCATGGGCAGCATAACAATAGGCAAGGGAGAAGTGTTTTGAGAGTGACCCCCCACCCTCCTTATATAGCTTTTCCAAGGGATTTTAGGGTTTTAAGCCCTTGGTCAGGGATTTAGCCCCTTTCACCCTAAATTTAGCCCCTTTTTGAGGGATTTAGCTCCTAGGGGGCTATTTTGGGCTCTTTTTTGGGGTTTTTATCCCTTTTCTTCATCCTTGGTCTTTTTTGGAGGTGTGGGGGTCTAACGGAAGGTCTGATGGAGTGATATGGGGGTTGTGAGATGGTGTCCTTGGGTGGTGTAGGCCATAGAGAGTTATGTGAGGGATTTTTGGGTTAACAGATTGCCCCTTGATGTGTGAGGGCAGGATCTCAACATATGGCCGACAGACATCATAGGATTTGTTGTGTAGAGGTGGTGCTTCCGGGGCTAGGGCATGGTGGCTTTTGGTTTTGTATTAATTTGGTTCCCATCAATGGGTGAGATACAATAAATGTGTGACATGTATATGGGTGAGGTGGGAATCCCCATGCTTGTGACAATATCAAAAGAATCATTTGATCTATGCTCTAAAATACAAGAGCCAATCATATACAACTGATGTTACAATGCTAGTTTCCTCCATGTGAGGTTGAATACAATACTGATCTAGTACATTGGACCCATGGCATTCTCATGGAATGCTATATCTTCATGACTGGCGGTCTACTGGATTTGATACATAGTTGTGTGGACTCGCTAATTAAGAGTCAGAGTCTCTGCAGTACAAGTATGTTGCATCAATCATAAAGGTATATGGAAGTACTGCTAGGGATTTTGATCACTGTCTCCAATGCAACCTAGAAATCACAAGGGACATAACCTATTTAGGTCCCTCGAGTGGACTCATCAATGTGCTAGAGTCAGGTGACATCCAAGGTCTTCGACCAAGTATTGTGCAGACCAAACCCTATACAAATCTCGACGGTGCGATGATGGAGTTGAAGTTGAGCACGCAAGAAACAACCATCCCAAGAGGCACTAAGGACTCCTCTCAAGTGGTCCAAGGAACTCATCAATGATGTTAATGAAACCAAGGTACAGGGACCAATAGGTCTATCCTTTGGAATATGTGAGTTGGCTTCGACAGAGGGAGACCTGCCTGTAGTCAAAGCAATGATGTTTCCTTGACCAGGAGCGCAAGGAATAACTGAAAGGTGTGAAGCAATCTGTGGACTGACTCACTGAATTTGGGGGGGGAGGGGAGGGAAGGGAAAGAATTGAACAGGGGTAGGGGGGGAGTGGGAGACTCAAACTTCCTTTGTTCAAAGTATGACGGCAGGGCGGACCAGGAAGCAAATGAAACTGACTCATGGGAATGGGATCATAGCTGTAATACCGGGAATGTCACTACAAATGGGAAATACTTGGAGGAGGTGGACACTTTTGATATTGATAGGATCCAAGGAAGACACATTGCAGAGTACTCTGAACAAAGGTGACCCAATGTGGGGATGCTACCAAACATTTTTTTGTGGGGTGATGTCTAAGGACACCGTTGTGGTATGATCTCATGGATTTTTGGTGAGCCCGAGAAGGTAAATGCTCTATGGTGCTTTCAATTTTAGAGAGTCTGAAAACATGAAGAAGACTCCAATGGGGGCTCTTTTTTTTTGGTAGTATCCTGTGCCCAAAAAATGATAAAAGTATACATAGGAGAGCTCGCCCATCCTGTAGGGGATGGAAGACTTTTTTACCATTGGTAGTCCAATCAGGACGGAAAAGGTTAAACCTGTACTGACTGGACAGTCATTCAAATACTTTTACGAGCATGAACGAAAGCAAGTTTGCTCAACGACCTTCTCTTGTTGAGACGGCTGGAAAAGAGCTTAACGAAAACTGGTGGTGAGATTTTTTGTAAAGTGTAGCCCCTCTACCTGAGAAAGCATAAAAGTATGCAGAGGGGAATAGTCTTGGCTTGAATGTGCCAAGGAGGTCCTCTTCGTGAAATGGTCTACATGGTCCGCAAAAGGAGATAAATGAGACAATGTAGATGCCCTTTCCTATACTTTAGCGAGTGGGAAAGGAAGTAGCTGTGCTCGGCAATATTTTCATTGTTTTAAGGAGTCAAAAAAGAGCTTAAACGAAAATCCAATGTGGTCAACCGATGGTGGCACATGTGGTGCCCCATGTCAGGATGGTGGACAGAGGTCCAAAGGTCATCCAGCCAGTATGGACGGAGCAGAAGGCTCTCAAACATAACAATACATGCATGGGATAGATCGTGGCAGAGGCCTGCGAGTCGATGCGGCAGAGGAATGCAAACCAAGGTGGCTCTCAGACAGAGGTCAAGAGAGCGTGTGTGTGTGTTGTGGTGGATGAACTTGACCACATGCAATGTGAGTACAAGTCTGGAGGCATTTATATGCCAAATACGTGTAAGAAAAATAAATTGTTTTGTGGACGATGGTCCTGATGTCCGCGTGAGGTGCGGTGAATGGAAAAGACAACTATGTGTTAAAAATGAAAAAAAAATGAAAAGCTAAAATTACAGTCTTTAACGGGTGGCGGCCCGAAAACTCGCATGAGTTGTGGTTGGGAAGTATGATACAAGTACAGGTCCATAGACACTTGTATTGTCATGTCATGGATCATAAATCGAGGTGATTGGTGGGAAATGGTCCCAAAATTGATTAATTAAACATGAGACGATGGTCTCATAAGGAAATGAAAATTTGATCCCGGAGGTGCGAGAGGTGTCTCGAATAGGGTCTGGGTGACTTTTGACTAGCAGTTGATGGTGTTGCCTTTGATTTTTGCTGAAAAATGTTGAAAAACAAGAAAAAGAAAATGAAGTGACTCATTGGTGATGTTAAGTGTAAATTTCTTGAGGTAGAGCCCATTGCGGGGGTTCTCCAAGAGTTGTCCATCAGAGTCAATGAGGGTGTATGCCCCTTTTTGGAGGCAATGGTGGATGACGTATGGGCCATACCACATTGATTCGAAATTGCCTTTGCCCAATTTATCGTTGGGTTGGTCGTAGAATAGAACCATATCACCTTTGCTGAAGGTGCAAGGGTGGACATTGGAGTCATATTGGATATTTGATCGTGTTTTTGCTGCTTTGATGGCTTGGAGGGCAGCTCGACGGTCTTCTATGGTTTGCTCGAGTTGGAGGAGCCATTCTTCTAAAGGTGAAGTATTAGGAAGGAGTTCCACAGCAAGGTGGAGAGATGGGATTTGGAAATCTATAGGGAGGACTAATTCGACGCCATGTACTAGGCAGAAAGGGGTGAAACCGGTTGCGGTTTTTGTGGATGTGCGCTAAGCCCATAGGGCAAAGAATAGCATGTGATTCCAGTTGATTTTGTGATTTCCTACTATCCGTTGGAGCATTGTTTTGATGATTTTGTTGACCGCTTCAACTTGGCCATTTCCTTGGGGATAGTAGGATGATAAGTAGTGGTGTTCAAAATTCAACATGGTTGTCAGTTCATCCCACATGGTGCCTTGGAAGTGTACCCCATGGTCTGATACTAACTGTTTAGGGACACCAAACTATGTAATGTCATGGTTGAAAAAGAAACATGCTGCAGTTTCGTCTTTGCAATCAAATGTGGGCATGCCTTTAGCCCACTTGGTGAAGTAATCGACTACCATGATAATGTACTTGTGGCCAATAGCCGAAACAGGGTTGATGGTCATGAAGTCGATTTCCCATTTACAGAAGGGCCCGAATGTGACTATGGGGTGTAATGGTGCGAGAGGGGTTCTTGCCTTTGGGGAAAAAAGCTGACAGCTACAGTAATGTTTGACTGCCTCTATGCAATCAGCAAAGATGGAGGGCCAGAAATAGCCAGCGCATAGAATCTTTTGGGTGGTTGCTAGTCTTGAAAGGTGACCACCACAGGCTCCGCTATGACTGTCGTTGAGGATGGTCTTGGCCTTGTCACAGGTGAGGCAACGACGTAGGATGGTATCAATGCCTCGATGATACAGAACATCTCCAATGAGCAAGTGGCGAATGGCTTGATGTCGGATGCGTCGCCTATCCTCACGGTTGAAGTGTGCTGGGAACATTTGCTTTCGTAAATAGAGAAGGATGTCCCCATACCATGGATCATCTATAGATATGACGAATAGGAAATAGTCAGGGAGATCATCCTTGGGGGCTAATGATGCGGTTAATGGGGGAAGATCGGTCATGAGTGTGGTTAGTGCGAGTGCCTTTGTGATTTTTGGAGACACAAAATCTAGGTTGAACTATTGGAGGACAACTACCCACTTAGCTGCTCGAACTTGTAGAAGGCGGTAGCTTAAGAGGTACCGCATTGGGTTTGAATCAGCCACTACATGAGTATGGTTGGCAATGATGTAGTGGCGCAATTTTTGAGTCGAGAAGACGACGGCGAGGGCTAATTTCTCCTCTGGTGAGTATCGTAATGGGGGTCCTGTTAGCTTCTAACTGATGTAGTAAACCACGTTCTCATGGCGATCATCATCTTCCTGGACCAAGACTCTAGAAATGGCATTTTCTGAGGCCGACACATAAAGGATGAAGTCTCGAGTGAAATCTGGTGGTGAGAGTAATGGTGCAGAAGCCAGGGCTTGTTTGAGTGCCTTGAATGATTCTTGTGCATGCTGATCCCAAACAAAGGGAATTTTTGTGCAGAGCAGGTGGATGAATACATAGGATTTTGTTGCATACTCTGGCACAAAGCGATGAAGGAAGTTGGCCTTGCCTTGTAGGCTTTGTAGTTGGTGCTGAGTTCTTAGGGAACTAAGATCAAGGATGGATTGATCTTTGAGGGGATCTACCGTTATCCCTTTGTGGGAGACGATAAATTCGAGTAGACGGCCTGCTGGGACACAGAAAATGCACTTGAGGGGGTTCAGGTGGATGCTGTACTTGCAGCAACGTAAAAACACTTACCGCAAGTCATCTATATGTTGTGCTTGTTTTCGTGATCGAGCGGTGAGATCGTCCAAGTAGACCAAGATGATGTGAATTAAATCGCGGAAACAATATGTCATGGCGCACTGGAAGGTGGCTCCAGCATTTTTGAGGCCAAAGGGCATGACTTGGTACGCAAATGTGCCCCATGGGTTTGTGAATGCCATTTTGTAACGGTATTATTTCCAGATTTGGATTTGGTTGTAGCCAGAAAATCCATCCATGAAGGAGAAGGCCTCATGTCCGGTGCGTGCGTCAATGAATGGTGTGGGGAAGTTGTCTTTGGGACATGCCCCATTGAGATCATGGAAGTATATGCAAACATGAATGGCACCTTATTTTTTATTCATGGGAACAGGATTAGAAACCCAAGTTGTGTATGCAATGGGATAAATGAATCCGGCTATGCACAGCTTCTCTATCTCAGCTTTCACCACAGCCACTGCTTCTGGTGTATGCATGCCACATCAGGCCATGTGTCGATGTGGTGCTCCATGATGGATGGATGTAAGCCAGGCATTTCAGTGTATGACCAAGCGAAGATATTGCGAAATTCTCAGAAAAGAGCTGTGTATCCATCGACCTCTTCTAGGGAGCAAGATGCCCCCAGTATTATTTCTTCAATGATCTCAAAGTTGGCTGAGATGTCAATTTTAATGGTTGGCAAAATGTTCACCATGTTCCCTTCTTTGAAGGCATCAAGCACTGGGATTGGGTTCTTAAACCAGTCAACCTTGCCATGGATGAAATCTTTGGTCTCCATGGAAAACTGGTCGGACTGTGACACAAGTTATTCCGGGAGGAAGAACAAGAGATGGTGCATGTCATCCCAAGGGTATTTCGGGTCGATCAGAGCTTCAAGTATCTCTTCATCATTGCTGAAGCAATGAAGAGACATGTCTAATGCATTGGAGATGGGGATGAGCTGGTCGGTGGAACTGGACATCATGTAAATGGACATGGTTTCTGAAGAAGGCGGTGGTGGGTGAACTTCTTTGATCAAGGTGATCTCAAACTCAAGGGAATAGTGACGAAGGTCAGCGAGAGCCATTCAAAATTTGGGTAGGTCTTGGCAATGGTGGGAGTAATGCCCATACAAGCCACAAAGGGCGCAAGCATGGTTTGTCCTCAATGGCTTGTTCCTAACTAGTGGCGCGGTTCAGAGTTCAACCATGGGGATGTTTTCGTTCATATACATGGCATCCAGATGCACACAGATCACTGGGATTTCAGGGCAATTCTGAGTTGGATGGCCCTGTTGTTCGTAGACAGCACAAGGTGGGACTTGTCGTGGTTCTGCGGTGGCTTTGGTGTTTTTACCCCTAACCCTTTTGGGTTGGGGCGGTGCAGGTGCAGGTGCAGTGGTTGGTTTGTGCGGACCAAGTGGAGGGTGAGACTCAACCGAAATAGGTTTCACTAGGGTTAAAACAACCTGGGGCATTGCTGGTTGAGCTGGTGGATCTACATACCACACCGAGATCCCCAATGTATTATTGGGTAGGCTTAAGGTGGCCATGACCGGCTTGCTCATGACACCAGGTGGGGGAAAGAGGAAGGGAATTGTATGGACTAGAGATGAGCCCACATAACTCCTAGTTGGAGGAATGTGGGGGTGAGGTTGTGGTTGCGGATGTGCATAATGCTGCTACTGCAGGTGATTTTGTGGTTGCTGTTGGCGTTGCGGCTGCAAATGATGTTGTGGTTGTGGTTGGGGCTGCGGCTGCGGTTGCTATTTGGGTGCAGCGGTGCTTGATGAGACCATGCACAAGCCCGCAGTTTTCTTTTGTGTCAGTAGTAGTGACACCAATGGGAAAGGATCCATCATGGTGGGATCAGTAAACAACCTAGGGTCCACATTCAATGGTGGGAGGCTAGTGTGTTTTCAACCACAGTGTTGGTTGCAGGGATGACGTTAGTGTGTGGGGTCACCCCTTGTCGCTCAATGGTGGTGATGTTAGGGATAACGTTTGCAGGCATTGTTAACCCTTGCAGATCATTGTAGGTGAGCTGGTCAACTGTCACAATCTTCCCTTCATGGGGGAACATCATGAGGCAGAAGACAGTTGATGCGACGGCTCGCATGGCGTACATGTAACTCCTTCTGAGGAGGACGTTGTATTCCAGTTGAGTGTTGATGACTTCGATGTCAATCAGGACTATCTTCCTCGCTAACATGATGGGGACATGGGGGAGGATTCCTTGGGCTTTAGTGGGGTGTCCATCATAATCCCGCAGATTCATGGAGGACGGTTGCAGAATTGGTGATCCAAGCTTCTACCAAACCAAGGTAGACATGATGCACATGGATGCCCCCTCATCCACTATGCATCGGTGCACAACCAAGTTCCGGATGGACACCAAGATTTGGAAGGCAATAGTGGAGGGAATGCATGGCTCTCCATTCTCTGTGTCAAATGTGATTAACTTGGAGTCGGAGGGGTCTACAGCCCCTAGGGTGGCTAGTAAGCCTTTCCACTGCATTGGGCACGTTTTAAGTACCTCAAGAGCGAACATGGCGGTTGGCGTTTGGGCCAAATCATCCACAATGATATAGCTAACTGCATCTCTAGCTGTGGCATTATTGGCGATTCTACGTATGGGGGGGTGTGGAAATGGGGGTAGCTGAAGAGGTAAGTGGACTATTTTAGACATGGATGCTGCTGATGAGTCAACAGGTTCGGTGGTGGTACCGTACTGATTTCATCTGGTTTGCAAGTTAACCTCTTCAGTTGTCATGGCTAGCAGGTGCTAAACACCTATTTCGGCCGTGGGTGGTGCCCTCGGAGCGTTGGGATTGGCTTGGGGAAGGGGTGCGGTTGCCACCAGTCCTTGGATTGGCAGTGGGTTTTGAAGAACCATAGAAGGGGGCCCTTGAGGTGCCGAGTTGGGTGGTGCTTGGTTTGCAACGTTGGCAGCCTATTGAGCCTTGTTTTGAATGGCTTGCTTCGCACGAACCATGAAGGGACACTCGAATGTGTAGTGCCCATAGACCTCACAGAGTGTGCATGGTTGCTTTGTGTGCAACGGAGCATTACGTCTTGGTGCATTTGGTTGTGGGTGGTTGTGGGCTGGTCGGTTTGCCACAGCATTGTTGGGAGGATTCGGTTGTTGACCGCCTCCCTGCGGTTGGTTATTTCCTTAGTTGCGGGGCCGGTTATTCCTAGCTTTCCCTTGTTGATTGTTAGGGGCAGGCTGGTTGGGATGATTTTGCTGTGTAAACACTTGTCCCAATGGAGCAGGAGGAGTGGGAGCGAGGGCTTGAACTGGTTGCATTGGCAGTGCATAGTAGATTTTTGGAGGTGGTGGTGCCACGAATGTGGGCATTTTCCCCACATACTATTGTGTTGGCCAAGTCATGGCTTGAGCCTGCTGCGGTGGCGTAGGTTGTGCATAGGAAGTTGTCACTTTGGACTAAGACATCATTCTAGCATAGTCAGAGCTTCGTTTTGGTAATCAACATTAGCGGTGTTTCTTGGTTGTGGTGTAATGGCAGGTGGTTTCAGTCGAGGCTGTGGTTGTTGGGAGACTAACCCTATGATGTCGTCTGCAACGTGGGATGCCCCCGGTGTGTCGCGGTAGGAGGTACTTGGACAGGGAGCGTCCAGAATGACAGTGTACAGGTATCCAAACTGGGCACAAATGAGATGAAATTGTTGGGCCTTCAGTATGGCCTCTTCTTCAGACTGCGGACGTTCAGATGCAACATCCTTTGCGATGGGTGGGAGCAAAGTCTTAAGGAACCAATCCAAGAATATTATGTTGTCTAGTTGGATTTTGCATAAGCTATGGCATTGCCGCCACTCATGGATATGGTCAGTTATGTGAGTGGTGATGCTTTGGCAACAAGATAACAGGATCTCCACCCCCTCGTCATATCTGACAGGGAGTTGGAAATATTGTAGGAACATGAAGGCTAGGGATTTGAAGTTCGGATACTTGGCTTACGGCAGCTCAATGTACCATTTGGCTGCAGCACCTGTAAGGGTGCGTTGGAACAGCCTCAGCCTGATGGTGTCATCTACAATGTTGTTGGATGAGCACCATAGATGGAATGTCATTATGTGGTTTTGGGGACATTCCCCGACTTTGCCTTCAAACTTGGGGATGTATGATGGAAGCTTAGTTGGCATAGGTGGCCAAAAATCTTGGTGGCAGATGGGGTCATTTGTTAATCTAGCCAAATCAGGAAAGTTCAGACAAGCCATGAAGGGCATATTTGATCCCAAGTTAATGTGGGATGGGGTTGCAATGGGGGTGGGGTTTGCAGGTGCATAGTGCATCTCGACAGCTGGGGGGGCTTCTGATGGCACCATTATGGATGGGACAATGCCCCCAAGTGCTTTGTGGGGGGCGGTATGGGTGGCGGGGGCATTGCCCCCATGTATGACAATAGGGGCAATGTAGGTGGTCAGTGTATTTCCCCCCTGTGTGGCAGGAGGGGCAGTGTGTGTGGAGGGGCCACTACCCCCATGTGTTACCACTGGGCCAGCCTGGATGGTCACTATGGGTGGTGGCATTTGGCTAATGACAATCTGCATGACTGTGCTTAGGCTACTTGCCAAGTTGTGGGTGACAGGTTGTGATGTGGACATGGGTCCACTTGCTAAGGTTAGGCCGGAAAATGGATCTAGGTTTGCACTAGCCATGGGGATTGATGGTGCGGTGTGGAGGTCTGGTTCAGACTTATACGGGTCTGAATCAGAATCAGAGGTAGTGTGGCCCTCTGATGGTGTGAGAGATCACTAAGAATGGCTTTGACGATGCCGATCAAGTGTTCCAAATGGTGGTGGTTCACCTCTTAAGCATGAGGAAGATCGTGGAGGATCAATTGTGTTCGCTTTTGTGTATGAAACTAGTGGGTATGAGATTTGGACCCCGGTTTCAATAGCTTCCTATTGGCTAAAGGTGGTCTCTTGGCCACCAAGACTGCCAGAAGACAGCGCCTGGCTTGTTCCTCACAGGTACTTCTACTCAATCAAAGGGGGTCGTTGCCCGTTTCGCTTGGCAATTCCTCTCAGTAGCCAGCTACTTTGGGGTTCCTATGGTACTCCTCACAATCAGTTTCTGGGGAAATCCCAAGTACTTCCCATAGTTGAAGCAGTCAGGGCCTTATGTCCTCAAAGACTGCAGAATTGATTGAACTTAGTGTAAATTTGGTAAATTTTAAGGCTTACTTAGCATCATGAACTGAGTTGGGTTAATTATTCAATATGGTGTGTTGGTTTGCTTGTTTTTTCTAGTATTTGGTTGCTGCAATATGGTTTATGAATTCATCATGGTAGATTTCATGTCATGGTTTTGTATGCAAGCATAAACATAAATTTGTAAGCAAGTATAGTGATTAACCCTGAATGTTTTCTGGCCTAACTAGATGTCTAAATCACAGTAATATTCTTCTTCAACCAAGAGAAGGTGCTAGTCTCTCAACACAATGGGACTAAGCCCATTCGTAGATCCTCAAGTCACCTCCTGAATGCTAGGTTGGTCAATAGGGAGGATGCTTAGTGCCGTGAGAAGCCCTCCTTCTCTACCCCCTCTACCCTCCAGGTCACCTAGTTTTAGTGGTTTGGGAAAAATATCATGGAGTGCCTAGATCTATACGAGCTTGCCCTTCGTCATATCCCATAATACCCCGAAGGGTGATGACTGGGTAGAGGAGGAAGGGGGAAGCAAGATGGTTATTTTTAATTTATTTTTAGTTAGACTAGTTCATTTTATTAAGCCTTAATGGTTCATTTAACATTTACACATTATTCATGAAATTATTTGCAGAAAATACAAACTGAAACTGAAAATGACCTGCAATGGTGGACAGAGGCGGCTAGGCCACACTAACAGTCCTCAGAAACTAAAAATTATTGTCTATTAATCTTAAATTCAACTTCTGTGTGATAGGCCACACATTTCTGACCAAATCTAACGAGGGGGCTGCGAGATTTTTTCAGAAATGAGCGAGGGGGTCGCACAGAATGCAAAAACAGCCGCAACCTGAGTTTCTGGGCTGAAGTCACACTTATCTAGGGATTAAGTGCGCCCTGGGTGCACCTTTTTTCTCATTAAGAGCACCCCAATCTCACCTTTTGCCCCGATAAGAGCGCCCTGCTTCGAAATGGGATTTTTTGATGAGACAGAATCAGATCTGGCCGACAGTAACTGGTACTGGGGTCAGTCTGACTCGATTTGGCCTAGTAGAGGCTTCAGAAGTGGTTAAAACAAGAAATAAACAGGATTTAAGATAGATTTAACATAAGATTCCTGAAAAACTAGGGCAAAAAATTTTTAAAACTTAAAAATGAAAATTTTGGACCAGGGATCCTGTGGGATCAACCTGGTATGGTCGCCAAAGCTGTAGTGAGGATTTATCCTCACTGCAGGAGCGGGAATGACTCCCTTGTGTCTATAGGGCACAAGGGTAGGTTCCTACTATTGGAAAACAGGAAAAACAAAATGGAAATGCAAGTAAACAGAAAAAACTAAGCTAATCTAGTGATAGAAACCAGAACTAAACTAAATCATAAGCAAGAGCAGAAAGAAGAAGTGGAAGCTTTGTGAACCCCTCTGCAAAAAATGGGTTAGGGTTCCACCTCCTTAAACCCTGCAAAACAAACCTAAGCTACAATGGAGAAACCTCCAAACAATGTTAAATAAAACCTACAATAAACAATGGTTAGAAGTCAAAGCAATCTAAATAGCTAAGAACCAAACACAAAAACACAAATATACCTTCTCTTAGTGGGTAATGGGCCACCATGCCCTAACTCTTTGAAGCCTCTCTCTCTTGGCTGGGGAGTAATGGCTCAAATGGGAATGGATGTGGAGGAGAGGTAATGTGGGTGGTTTGAGAGGCACAAGTCTCAAAGCATCCACGAGCAGCATAACAATAGGCAAGGGAGAAGTGTTTTGAGAGTGACCCCCCACCCTCCTTTTATAGCTTTTTCCAAGGGATTTTAGGGTTTTAAGCCCTTGGTCAGGGCCTTAGCCCCTTATTTGGGCCTTTATCCTCTTCTGCCCTAACTTTATCCCCTTTTAGGGTTTTATCCCCTTTTTGAGGGCTTTAGCACCTAGGTGGCTATTTTGGGATATTTTTTGGGGGTTTTAGAACTTTTCTTCATCCTTGGGCTCTTTTGGAGGTGTGGGGGTCTAATGGAAGGTTTGATGGAGTGATATGGGGGTTGTGAGATGGTGTCCTTGGGTGGTGTAGGACATAGAGAGTTATGTGGGGGATTTTTTGGTTAACAAGGACTAAGTTTGCTTCAAAGAATATGGTATATCTTGATCATGAGAAAAAGAGTGCATGCCCTTATAATAGTTTTCTTATAGATCCAAATAAAGCTGCATCGAAACCTAATTAACAAAACTCCAACCAAAACACTTAAAACATTTGGCCAAAAGTTATTCCTCGAGCTATCAATCTAGACGTGTGCAGGATGGACCGTAAATCAACAAACAATAAAACCATATTCAGTTTATCATTCCAACCTACATAGATTTATGGAATATATGTTATTCCTATAGTTGTTTTTTACTCTGCAATTGTTGTTGCAATCTTTGTTGGACCTTTTTTGGGCTTATTTGGAGCAGTTGCTTGCTTCTGAAGGAACTTCCTCATTTTAAAATGTGTACCTTCTAAATATTTATTGGCTTTCTAAAGAGTAGCATCTGACATTTCCACACTTTCCCACCCTCCTCTAATTTCAATTCCATCCTTCTTTAGAACTTTCATCCAAATATGTTCTACGTAGTAAGGACATATCATATAACCATGTCAAAACACATAAGCCATCTTCCCAAAAAAACATTTCTTGGCTTGTGAATATTGAATCCTGAAGGATATCAATGAAGGGCATGTGCATGATGGGTCATGAGGCGGGAAAAATGAAATACACACTCAGTTTACCAAATGTGGTTGCATCAAAGCCCAATTAATAGAACCCCTTTCAAAACATATGAGACACATGCCCCTCAAACAACAAATGGAGGTTGAAAAATAAGCCTGCATCAAAACCCATTTAACATAATTCCTATCAAACTTTGTAGAAAAATAAGTATGCCCAAATTGCAAAGAAATACAAATGTTCCATCTGTGCAATCAAAGAAGGAAAAATACTTCATTGAAGGACACTGACAAGAAACTTGGGGTTGTCAATCAAGGCATGCGTAAAAAAATTTATTTAGCTGCAAATGTGCATCAGAACAAGATGCCATGCATCTAAGCTAAATGTGTGCATGATGGGCCTTTTAAGGCCACACTCAAAACACCAAGCAAAACACAAGAAAAAATCTTTCCAGAATCCATTGCCCAGCTTGTCATTTGTGAAGCGTGTATGATTGAAAATCACCCAACTTGCAATTCATGAAAAGGAATTTTCACATCAAACCCTTCAAGCACATCACAAATTGTTTCATCCTTCTTTTATCTCAACAAAATACATGCAATTTTAAATAAATGTATTACAATTAACAAGTTGTCCAATAGACATTCCTTCAAAAGCAACTTATATGTCTTTGACAGAAATAAAATAGTGACTGTGCTTATTAGAGTTTACTTGGAGAATGTCCAAGTATTCTTCTTTCCAAGCTTCATGCTTTGCTAGATTATAGATTAATCCTTAAGCATATAAGATCGAAAATAATCATAAGATAAGCCGTAATTAAGAATGAGGGTCATGTTTGAATGAAACAACCAATGTTCTTGCATTGATAGATCAACAATGCATTAATGGAGCATTAAGGGAGAGCATTCATGTCAATGAAGGGACATCCATGGTGTGTTATTCATCAACCTTAATGGCGGTTAACAAACAAGCTACCTTAGAGATCCCACAAACCCTAAGTGCAAAAACAATCCACTTGGAAACAAGCCCAGTACTGGAAAGACCTCTGCATGAAACCTTTACAAAACCCTTGAGATGAAACCTTCACCTTGTTTTCTTGTTACATAAATCCAAATATAACCACTTCATTTAAGTACACTCGACAATAATCTGTGTAAGGGTTTATGCCACATTTTTCCTTAGCAACAAACAAATCATTACCATATAGCCAGCCTAAATATATGCATGCTTGAACATATACAAATCATCTAAATGTTCTTATGAAAAGTTAACAATCTTAAGTTTTTTAATATATAAGCTATCTAAGTTGTGAAAACAAACCTTCTTTTTCCTGCCATACCTTTCAAGCAATGAGTTACTATGTCTATGTATTATAGATCTCAAGATAGACAATGATCCTTGAGTTTCAAAGCCACAACTAGAAAAGAAAGTTTGTAGAATAGAGTTTTCATTTTGTTGACCATACCTTTGATGGATGTGTTATTTGGGAAAAAGAAAGAAAGATTCCAAGGCATTATAAAGTACTTTTTTCAGGAAGTACGTTATACATCACAATGCAAATTTTTATTTGCACATATGATTTGTAGTTATTTCTTGTTATGTATAAATGTTATAGCGGATTTCACCACACTAGGTGAATCACACATTGTATGGCCTTCCCCTGTCCCGCTACAGACTCATTAGCCCCTATGGACCAATTTTTGTCTTTTGATGTGTCCTTGATCATCCCTAAAAACATAAGAAAAGTGATATACGCGGATTTTTCCCCGATAACCACGTACATACGCGGATCTAACCCCTATAGTCGCGTACATCGTGATGTATGCATAATCCAAATCATTTTGGAGTTTTCCTTGACTTGGATCCGACTCATATGACTCTTGGCCTTCCATATGCCTTGAGATTGCACGGATTCGACCTTTCAATATCCCTTTGAAAAGCTATATAAGGAACACCTTGGTACATTGAAAGCATAAGAGAGAATTGAGAGTAACAAAACTATAGTCCATTGTTGCAAGAACTTATGCTTGAGTCTGCATCCCTTTGTCCCTTGGAGCACTATTGTGTTCTTCCCAAGCTTTCCTTTTGCTAGTAAGCTTGCTATCGGAGTGATGGAGGATTGAGGTGGTGGAGGCCCAAGTGGGGGATTCAGTTTCTCTGGTTCGTAGACGTTCCATCATGGGTTGTCACTTGTAATCTCTGATTCATATTAATAGAAATATCTTTTCCTGTCCAGTAATGTGTATTTGAATGAATATTGTATCCATTGGAATATGTCAAATGCTTTTACATTATTGATTATATATGCTAGAATAGATCTAACACCATGAAATATAGTATGCTTGTATTGTTTACTTGTTGTTGAGGAAGTGTTATAGCAATTCAAGCTGAAGATTGGAAAGCTCAACGGGGATCTACTTCAACCGTCCAAAATAAGGTACGAGGTTCGATCCTTTAGTGTTAGATGTTTTTATTTCTATTGCATATTGGGAAAGATTGATTTTTGGAGTCTAGTTGTCTGTTGTGGTACCCCAAGCCATAGGAATTTCTCTCCATAACAGAATTGGCAACTCCGCTGGGGAGTTCCTAGTAGTTGTCCTTTGGGGGTTGGTTTCTTGGTGTTCAATGTATTTGAATTGCTCTCTCTCTCTCTTATTTCTGTGTTGGGTATGTGGGTATGTATGTCGGGTAGAGCCTGATTGGTGTGAATTTAGTCTTAGCCTATCTATTTGCCTTGGATTTTTGCATCTTTTTCTTCCTGTATGCGGGTTTTTTTCTTACAGTCTCGTATACACGCGGTTTCCTCTGGGATTTCCACGTATACACGCAGGTTTATTGCTCACAGTCGCGTATACCATGGTTTTTACCTTTTTGTGCAAGATAGTGGATTGCTAGGTGAATTCTTTTAGTTGTTGAGTCTCCTTTGGCACTGCCTGAGTCTGTTAATACCTCTGTTTCTGACTAGAAACATTTTTTTAGCCTAAATTGTTTCTTTTAGGAAATTTCTTGTCATGGCATCTTTGATTTTTTGTTTGATATTAGTGCATTAGAGTCCTTTTACCTTAGTGCTTTGCTGGAATGCTATTTATGTGTGCTTGCAGAGTATGGGGTGGGTAGAATCATTCTTTTGCTTTTTGTATCTCTTTATTTTCAAAAAATCCAAAAACATTTTCTTATCATTATGCATTGCATTTTGCACTTTGCATTGTACTTGCACTAGATCTAGATTTGCTTTGGAGTAATAGTTAGGACTTCATATAGGGAAATTTGCATTCATCATTTGAAGAAGAAATTGTGCATTACACGTAGTACGCATACCCTATTTTCATGGACACAATGCATTTGCATTGATTGTTAGGTGTGCATTTTACTTCTTGTTGCGTCATAACACCATTAGTTGCATGACCATATCCTATTTTTGAGTAATAATGCCAACTAAAATCAACGCTAAATAAAATGAATTGCACTCTTTTCTTTTCTAGGGTGCACCAACAAGCTTAGGTTTTAGGATCTTGGAATAGTTCATTGTAAGTCAATTCTCCAAGATCACTAAACAACAACAACTAGGTGTCTGTTCAGGGAGTGTGTGAAATCCTTGGTATAACCGGCGTTCTCAGGATGCTCCTCTCAAAAGGGAGTTAAGCACGAGGCAGTGTGAGCGGTTGTTGATTGGGATAACCCCTGGTCGATAACTGTGTAGCATCGGCGATATAGCCAGGATTGTATTCGTATCTGGGGGCTCTTTCAAGAGTTTCGGGCTTTGCTACCCTGCCCATACGGTCAATCCCGCCTGCGACTGTCCGCCTGAGGGTTGATTATATTGAGGTGACCTTAGTGAAATTACCTAGAATATCGAGGGGGTACTTGTAGAGGTTATTCTACATGTGTCCCAGCTAGGTTGGGGTCGGACAGCACAGTCGCTTTACGCGTTGAAGCTGAGGGCCACAATAATTGGTTACGTACCTCCGCTTGTGGTGACAAGGACCTCTCAAGCCTCTCCTAGGCGAGACATACCGGCCACATTCGAGAGCTCACTTATCCAGCCCTTGTTTGCTTGCATTTGGATTTAGATTTTATTAGTGATTGCTCTGTGCACGCTAGTTGGCCTAGGGTTGAGGTAAATAGAGAGTCTTTGCTATTTTTTGAGTCATTGTGGATTCAGGTGCGGCTCCACACCGTTCTCGTCATTTAGCAGGGCTTTCGCCTTCTACCGATCCTCCTCCTTTGGGAGAGGGACCTAGACAGTCCAGGCAGACTACATCACACATTGATTCACACACCATGGGAGATCATTCAGAGGATACATCTGAGACACTTCCTCCTCCCATTCGTGTTGACGATGGGGATTTTACTCCTACTTACGATCCTTCACCCAACCTAACCGAGTTAGGACCTGTGATTTTTGAGATAGGAGCCATGCATGATAGACCTATTGATTCTAGGGCTGACCCCTCGTTGACACATTACTGGTATGGAATGCCGGAAGACGCCGAGACTCACTTTGAACCTGCCAGCACTAGCTACGGTGGTTATGCTATGACTGGTTTTCCTATGCATGATCTGGCATTTAATGTCAAATTCGACTTCGAGCCTAACACTATGCCTGGGGGAAATCCCATGCCTTACCTTGCGGAGAGGTTTGGGAGTACTAGTCACATTGCACCTTCCATCCCAGCGGTGGAAGCTACATCTTATATACCTCCTAGGTCTAGAGTTAGTGATCTGATAGGAATACCAGGTTCCAGACGAGTGACGATAGGCACTAGTACATATATTCTTACAGAGATTCCTTCGTCCTCGCTTCTAATTTCTTCAAATGTAAACCCTCCACCTTACTCACGTGGTCCTTCGAGTCGGCACGTAGCTACCATTCAGATCCATACTGCGATTACTAGACCAATTGTGTCTCAAGCCTACATACCACCCGTGGTTTCGGGAGGTTATGTTCATGTTTCTAGAGGTAAGATTGCTACTTCCACGACATATATCCCTACTTCCGGTATGTATATTCCTACTTCCGGAACGTATGTACCTACCTATGGAGTGTCTCATGGAGCATTGCAAGTGATGACCTATGGACCCTATTATGGGATGCAATATGGACAGGTTTCTTCACCTTATGGAGATGAGTATTCACAACCTGCTTATTCTCCCAATTACGGCTTTGTAGCTCCTACTAGTCAAGGTCCACCTCATTATGGTGCTTCCACGCCACCCTATACGGGTCATACGAGAGGAGGTCACTATGGCCAAGGTCATGGTGGTAATCAATCCTATATGAACCAGGGAGCAGTCCATAGACCTCATCATCCTAGGCTCCCTTTCCTCACAACACTCAATCTACCTGACTTATCAAGACTAACGAACGATCATGTGGCTCATGACCCAACTTGGCTGGCTGTACCTACCAAGCTTCCTTCGGATACACCTAAGTTCGAAGGAAAACTAGGAGAGGATCCGAGTGAACACATTATGACATTCCACCTATGGTGCTCTTTGAATTCATTGCATTAGGACTCAGTCCATTTGAGACTATTTCAATGCACCCTCACAGGGCCTGCGGGGAAATGGTATATAGAGTTACCTAGGGGTGCCTTTACCTTGTTCGACGACCTTGCGATGAATTTCCTTAATCACTTCTAGATACCAGTGTGCTATGATGTTGGTACTAAACTCTTGTCTACATTTTGACAAGATAAAGCCACCCATATTTCTGATCATATTCAGGAGTGGCGTAGATGGAAGAGATTAATTAAAGCCTTTATACCGTTGGAGTTCCTCCTTGAGTGGTTCCTCAAATCATTATTGCCATATATAGTGAAGGATGTTTCTACATCCGGAGTGCAGAATGAGGAACAAGCAATCTTTACGGCACAGGAACTAGACTTGATCTATGCTCAGTCTGGTTTGTTATATGAGATTATACCCAACACTCCTCATTCTAGTTTTGATCCAAAGGTCAAACCTGGACCACATGCCGATGGCATTGTGGGTTGTGCAAGTAAGAAACCTGCAGGTTCGGTTGCAAAACAAGTTGCTCAGTTGTCAATCAACCAATCTGCCTTGGGAGAAGCTATGGCTTCGTCTCAGCCTGCCCAAACGGCGAATATACTTGCTGTGCAATCGTTGGACCAGAAGGGTAACCAGCAACCCAGACGGAATCGAAAAAAGGGTAAAAACAATAATAATAAAAAGGGTGGGTATAAGAATGAAAATGCCAATAATAATGACAAGAACGATAAAAATGGTGAGGGGGACAAGCAGACTAAACGTAAGGTTAAGTTTCCTTGCAAGCTATGTAAGGATGATCACCTCACTTACTTGTTCCCTAGGATGGATGAAGCTTCGAAGTTCATAGCACAGGGCCCAGCTGTGTTAACGAACCCTTTACCGCATAACCAGAATATGAACTCGAAGTCCCATGATCAATCTAGTGATGAGGATCCACTTGAGATTAGTGGTCATGGGTGCATTAATATGGTCTGTGCCGCAAAATTTGTGACGCGTGTGAAAGATTATACTTCGTCACAACCCAGCCCAGGAAAACAACCTGATCCACCAGGAACTCATTTGCGCATTGAGAAACCTACGGATAAACTTGAAGCTGCACCTCGCATTCCTAAGGGGGTACTTAAGCGTTCGGGGCATAACCCAAATGCCCGAGCCGCCCATAACTATTTAATTGTCGAGGACTTGGGTCATACTCCTTGTGCGATGTCTGCATTGGAAGTGCTTCAGAGTTTTCCGTCGCAAAGGAAGGCTTTGCTTTCCGCTCTTGGTGTGAATGGTGATGATTCTTCCTCAGTGATCAAATTTGAAACCGCAAAACATCATCCTCGCTTGCCCTACTATGTGTCCCTTTTGATACATGTAGAATGTCTTAATATGACCATTAAGCGTACTATGATTGACGAGGGCGTTGTTGCTTCTGTGATGTCTTTGTCTTGTTGGAAGGGTCTTGGTTCTCCTGAGCTGTCAAAATCTATGACCATGTTAACTGCTTTTGATGGGAGATCGTTTAGGCCGCATGGCATCCTTCCTTCCCTTAAAGTCCGTTTGGGAGGGAAGACCATTGCGATAGAGGTTGAGGTGGTTGATGAACCCCTTGACTACAATCTCTTACTGGGAAGGAACTGGATGTATAGTATGCAAGCCGTTGCATCTTCCGTGTTTCGCGTTGTATGCTTTCCACATCTTCGGGAGCTTTGGTTACGAAAGTTGAACATTCCCAGCCGGAAACTAAGAGTGTGGGTGTATGCATGTATCCATCCCTCATGGGAACCTTTAGTTGTCCTGCACCTGTCCTCATGATAGGATCTAGTTTTAGTGGCGCTTCCACGTCTACGAGATCGGTGCCTTTTCGCACAAGTCATATGGGAGATCCTTGGATTCTTCCTTCACCGAGTCCTTCGAGTGAGTCCATCGAGATGAGTGTGCCGTTGCCTGCAGTCATGATAGCTTATCAAGCTAATCTCGCGTCAGCTGCAGAGCCTTGTTCTTCCTCTTCGCGGACGGAGGAGGAAGACCCCTATGTGCTGCCGGCATGGGTAGTATAGTCTTATCATGCCCACGACTACCTTGATACAGTTTTCCCTTCAGATGAAGCAATTATCGAGGCTATGTCGGGAGTTGAGCCACCATGGGAGGAACTTCATTATAGATCATATTTCCTTCCAGAGCTTGACCGTTTGGAGCATGAGGATTATAGGGCGATTCTTAGTCAGAAAGTTGGTAGACCTATGGTTCCATTAAGCTCTCCTGGTCCGATGGCTGATGGAAACATGGCGAACATATCGTCAACTATTCCTATCATCATTTCTCGCAATCCTAGTACAATTGAGAATGTCTACATTGGGGCGGATTGTTCCCAAGATGAGATTCGTGAGTATACCAAGCTATTCAAGGAATTCTGTGATATTTTTTCTTGGTCGTACGATGAGATGCCAGGGATTAACCCTCGGATTGTCAAACATGAGATTAAGACTTACCCCAACACTAAGCCTGTTTGACAGCGTTTACACGCCGTGAATCCTAGGAAAGCACCCGCCATAAAGGCAGAGATAGAGAAGCTATTGAAAGCTGGTTTTATCTATCCCGTTCCCTTGACGGAGTGGGTTTCAAACCCCATTCTGGTGGATAAGAAGCAGGGAGCGATCCGAATATGCACTGATTTCTGTGATTTAAATCGTGCATGTCCTAAGGATAACTTCCCCACACCGTTTGTAGATCAGATTTTGGATGAGTGTGCAGGTAACAAGGTGTTCTGCTTCATGGACGGATTTTTCGGGTATAATCAGATCCAGATTAAACCCAAGGACCAACACAAGACCGCATTTATTTGTCCTTGGGGAACATTTGCATATCGGAAAATGCCTTTCGGCCTTAAAAATGCCGGAGCTACGTTTCAACAGGTGATGACCTTGATTTTCCATGATCTCAAGTCTATCATTGAAGTATTTTTGGATGGCCTCGCTGCTCATTCTCGCATGAGGATGCGTCATTCTTATCACTTGAGATTGTTTTTTGAAAGACGCCGGCACTACACTGTTAGATTAAACCCTCATAAGTGCATCTTTTGCATGAAATCAGGTCGTTTGTTAGGATTCATCGTCTCGAAAGAGGGTATAAGAGTCGACCCTTTGAAGGTTGAGGCAATACTTTAGTTGTCTCCCCCGAGAAATATTCGTCATCTTCAGTGTTTGCAAGGCATGGCAAACTTCCTACAAAGATTTGTTGTCAAATTTTCCAATTTGACTAGAGGCTTCATGCGTCTCTTGAAGAAGGACACTCCCTTTGAATGGGATGAGCGAGCCCAGGATTCCTTCGATGCACTTAAGCGAGCCCTAGCATTGGCCCCGGTGATTAGTCCTCCGGATTATAGCCGTGATTTCCTATTATATGTGGCCGCGTCTTTAGAGACGATTGGTATGGTTTTGGTTCAAGAGGATGAGGAGCTCCAGAAGCATGTCATATATTATCTGAGCCGAAACCTTATTGATGCAGAAATTTGGTATTCTCATGTCAAGAAGCTTGCCTTAGCTACCGTACATGCGGTGCAGTGTTTGAGACATTATATTCTCCTTCGCCAGACCTTGGTTGTGGCCCATGTCAATCCGTTTCAATTCATCCTCACACGTAGGATGATTGGGGGAAAGTATAATAAATGGATTGTCATCCTGCAAGAGTTTGATCTCAAGTTTGTTTCAGCAAAATCGAAGAAATCTTTAATATTTGCAGAGCTCATATCGGATTTTCCGAGCGAGGCTGAGGAGTTGGTATGTGAAGATACATTCATTGATGAACACATTTTTTTAATCTCAACGGCTGACCCATGGTATGGGGATATCATAGTATATATACAAACACAGAGGACCCCTACTTACCTCTCACGAGATGAACGATGTCGATTACGTCATGTCTCTAAGAACTACCTCATAGTGGACAACACTTTGTACCGCCGTGGAGTAGATTCCCTTTTACGACGTTGTTTAACTCATGATGAGGCTGAGGTAGTGCTGAATGATTGCCACGAAGGGGTGTGTGGTGGTCATTTATCTGGGCTTTCTACAGCTCAAAATATTTTGAGAGCGGGTTATTTCTGGCCGTCGATCTTCAAGGGTTGTATTGAAGCAGTCAAGAGGTGCCACCCTTGCCAGGTGTTTGCACGCAATATGCTCTCGAAACCTGCCCCGTTACATCCTATTATCACCGTCGGTCCCTTCACCAAGTGGGGGCTCGATTTTATGGATTGCAACCCAGCTTCGGCTCGGGGGCACCATCATATCATAGTGGCTGTTGATTACTTCACGAAATGGGTAGAGGCAATGCCTGCTATAAAATCCAACGGTGAGATAGCCTCTCACTTCGTATTCAACCAAATCATTACTTGGTTCGGGATTCTGAGAGAGCTTGTCACTAACCATGGCTCGCACTTTCAGAACCATATGATGGAAGAGTTGGCATCCAAGCTAGGGTATAAGCAAGAGCATTCCTCTTCTTACTATCCTCAAGCGAATGGACAGGTTGAAGCAGTGAATAAGTCACTTAAGTCCATTCTCCAATGAACCATCGCACAAAGCAAGATGAATTGGCATATTATGTTATACCCTGCTTTGTGGGCATATCGAACCGCGGTTAAGACTGCCACTGGTTTTTCTCCATATCAGCTTGTTCATGGAGTGGAATCGATATTGCTGGTTGAATGCGAGATTCCTTCATTGAAGTTATCCATGGAACTCTTACCAGACACTTCACCTTTGGAGGAGCGTTTGGTTCACATTGAGCAACTCGATGAGCAGCGTAGAGATGCCTTGGTGACTCTAGAGGTTAATAAGCGTCACGTGAAGGCCCAATACGATAAGTCTGTCTGTCCAAGAGTGTTTAGTGAGGGAGACTTGGTCCTTTTGTGGGATCAATCGAAAGAACCCTTGGGGGCAGGGAAGTTCAATCCTATGTGGCGTGGTCCTTACATGGTCAAGCGTGTGTTAGAGAAGGGTGCCTACAAGTTAGTGGATTACGAAGGGATGGCCTTGGCGGAGCCTAGAAATGGGATCTATCTTAAAAAATACTATGCATGATCTTTAGCCAAGGCTGCTTGTTGTATATTATTGTACAGATTTTTTGCATAGTTAGGTCTTGTTTATCGTGATCGGGTTTGTGATTAGTTTCCGTTTCTTGTGGCAGATGTCAATGGAATCTTCCACCTACATAGGATTCGCAGATGGTGCAAGCTGTCACACTCAACACTCAGCCTCAGCTGCTTGGGTGATTTATACTCCTATGGGTCAGGTACTGTCTTCAGGAGGTGTATGTCTACAGCCATCTTCCAACAATGTTGCTGAATATAGTGTCGTTATCGAGCTTCTACAGGATGCCATTTCACATGGTGTTCTATCTCTTGAGGTACGTCTTGATTCAGAGTTAGTAGTGTCACAGCTCAATGGTTTGTACCATGTTAGAGATCCAACGTTATTGAGGAGATTCTTATGGGTGAGATTGTTAGAACGACAATTTGAGAGTATAACATATATACACATTCCAAGAAATTATAATAAAGTTGCTGACTCATATGCTAACTACGTGTTAGATTTGCATTTGTCTCATTCATTATAAATTAATCATAAACACATTTTTACACATGTAAATAAATAAACCGATCACCATAAAACTTTTTTGTATACATCAAAAATGTGGTAATACATAGTGTCATAATACAAAATTGGGGCTTTGAAAGCCACCATCATATACACGGTAGTACAAAATAGATACACTCCCAGGTGTCTAGTCCTGTGGAGGGGGTTTGTGATCATGATACGTCACTACGGCTCTAGCTAGCCGCTGGAATAAACGCACCCATGCACGTGGTACACCCACCACCTGTCGCTGCATGGCCTCAGGCAAGTCCTCGACTTGCGCCATGGGAACTCTATGAGTCAGTTGCACGAATCTAGTATGGATGTTTTGGAGCGTCCGCTCCGCATCCACACCGATGATGTCATCTCCTCTTCCCCTCCGTCTATGACGTGGGAAGCCCTCTGGTCGCCGTGGTCCCACATCTGCACATGAGTGATGGATGTCACTATGTATTGTCACCCAAAAACATGTCTTTTTGATTTCACATAATCAAGAAAACATAAAAAAATAAAAATAAAATTAAAAAAAGAGTGAGGGTCGAGATTCGTTACCTATGTCTCCAAATGGTGATCCTGGTGGCAATGGCATGTCCGGATCCCCCCAAAAATCTATCCCTGCATAGGGGTAATCATCTATGGCAACAATATGTCGTCGCCACCATGGAAAAAAGTCAGTTGGATAGGGGTTGGCCACCCTACCACCCCCCAGTCTGCGCATTGCATCTACCCAATGTCGTTGGGCCGGATCTCGAACCCCATGGAGAGGAACATCCACTCTAGGGCTCAATCCTGGAAGACGCTCGAAGAAAAACATGCTCAGTATGCTGATGAACCTGAAGTTCCATATCCTACCTGCCTTACACTCACTGAGCTGATGTTTCATGTTGCTCAGTAGTGTAGTACTCCAGTCGTATATGGTCAGTCTCATACACTCCACCGCATAGAACATCTATGCCCGAGAGGCCTGATGGAGTGATGCTAAGCCTACTATCCTACCCAGCGTCAATAGTATGGCCTTTAGACCCAGCACCTGTATAGCGTTGGTGGGAAATTGACTCCCCACCTTCTCAGTATCTGGGTAGCAGTACACATCTATTTACTCGTCGATAGTAAGCCCATGACCTGGCCCACCTTGGGAACGAAGGTTCACCACCTCCCCTCGTCTAGATAGACCTATGATAAAGTAAATATCCTCCACCTCAATGGTGAGGGACATACCATCTATCCGGAAGGACTCTGAGTCTGGATCCCAATAGTCTACCAGCATCTGTAGCAGCCCTAGTTTGGCCCTCAAGCCACCAAGGCACCAAAACTTATAGAGTCCGCATGCACGTAATACTTGTTGAGCCCTTACATCGGCCCTTACTGCTTCCTCTACTTCACCATGCTCGCGTTCTTGCCATTCTAGCACCATCCTGCATGAGAAATTGACCAATTGTCCATTATATTCTTGTAAATACATTTGCGCGGCATCATACGCGACTGCTTTGCAAACAGTCGGGTATGTACGCGGTTTCTAGCCCATTTTCCACGTATGGCCAACCCTATACGCGAAAAAAGCTTCGATACTCGCGTGGGCCGTAACGCTCATGTAATATTGGCTTAACAACCTCATTTGACCATGAAAACTTGTAAAAATTGTATTGAAATGCAAGCTGAGAGCATGAGTAAATACCTGGAAGAAACGGTTGTGAATTTCGCCAGCTGGATCTCCTGGAATTTGCAGTTGAAAATCAGAGCTCCAATGGGTAAAAGTTTCGAATGATTTCTATTTTTTACTATTTATAGAAAAATTTTCAAATATTTGAAAATTTTTACCCCCTTTCCTATAGTTTTGACAGTTTCTAACCATTTTGGACCGTTTCTCACATAATTTGTGATGTAGAAGACCATTTGCAGTGCTGTTTCAGCCTTTGGATTGACCCGTTCGTGCCCATCTTAGGTATCATGTCTACACTGGCATATAGGTTAGGTTCACCACCATTTGCATTTTGCATGACCTTATGACCATGTCACTATATCCTTAGGTACGAACCCACTCTATTATGTCACGGAACCTTCTTGCTGCTTTAGAAGTGGCATGATATGAGTGGTAGAGCCTCACCTTACATGGGTACCCTAGTTAGCACCTTATTTGTATTTGGTGCCCATGCCGATGTTTCTCCCTTTAGGGTGTGGGAGTCCATTTTATAGTATTGCCATGAAATTTCGCAAGAGCCTCATACTCCTCTTGATCTTATGCTGGCCATGTTCCCTCCGAACTCCCTTGTATCAAGTTGTGGATGCATTATCATGAACTTTTCTTGTCTTATTGAGCTTTGTGCCGGCTTCCCTGACATTGCGTTTCAGCCTTATAGCCCGATCTTGTCTCATGTCTAGCCATGCAGAGCCTTTCTTTATATCCTTTGCAGCTTGATTCCCTTTTTACTGGGAGGGGATTTTCCCCTGAGTGTCGATATCCTACACATGTATCCTTGCATTGAGCATAGGTATGTTCCACTTCTTGGAACTAGTTTGTTTTCCCTTATGACACTCGTCTCCTCCTAGTTTGTAACTATAAATCTAGTTTATTTTTTTTTCAAGCTTTTCAAATAACTGAAAAAGTCCAAAAAAAATCAAAAAACCAAAAAGCCGGACAAGAAAATATATTATCTTTGGCAGCTCTCGAATCGTGTCACCTTCGAACAGAGCAATGTATATCACATCTGTTGGTTGGGTTATAGTTTGACTTTAGGAGTTGTACTCGTTTATCTGATTTTATCTCCACCAACTGGTTATGCTTCTAGTCCCTATGGAGCCTCTGTTGATGCCTCTTGTGTCACAGAGATGTCCCATTTTGTATATCGAGTCTATGTTGCCTTCATTTAGTCACCATATGCCGTTATGCTCTTGTTCGAAGGAAGTTGAAACCTGAGTCGGCCATTCCTCAGTTATCTTGACTTTGCATGTCGGCCATTCCCGGTATAGTTACTAGTTTGTGCACATTATGATCGAGTCCTTCCTCATGTTGGATGATGGGGGATGCCCTAATGCCCTCCTTCGAGCGGATTTCATCCCATTGACTTTAGATCATTTATTCTGGGATTTGGAGTCCAGAGTCATTTTGAGTTCCTTGAGACTTGCAGTCATCAGTGGCAGGTTCTCTCGCCATCGACAGTTTTGGGAATACATCAATGTCCCCTAATCGATGGATTCTCTCAAGTGTTCGACCTCAACACATTTATTCACACTTGTTAGTTTGCACTCTAGTACCTTGATTCCCATTTTCATTATCGATGGGTGATCTCCCGTCTGTTAACGGTATACATCAATGACCGGTAATTAGATGATGGACTACTATGTTCGACCTCGACACCTCTATTCGCATAGTAGGACATGTACTCATAGCGGTTTGTGTAGAAGACCTTCCAGATTGGTGGCATCTCTTATATGATACCTCCTTGATCGTGCCAGTGTTCATGAGATTTCAGCTCTCGTGACTTGTTCCAGTATATGTTAGATATTCCTAGCCACTATGGAGATCTTGATCTATTGTATATCTTCAGCCTTCATGGAGATCATGGTCCTTTGTATATCTTTATCATGGAGATTCTGATCTATGTATAATGTACGTAGAGATGACCACATATGTGCTATCATGTTTCATGCCTATTCATGGCCATTGTACTCTTATGTATCTGGGACTGATGTATGTATTTGCAGTTATATGCAGAGTTGTATTATTGTACTATGATGATTGGGTGGCTGGCCTTCCATTTGGGTACCTTCATCACTTCATTTCTGGGATGGACTTATAATGTATTTCGGCCATCGCATAACCCCTCTGATCTCATACATTAGGGGGCATCTGTTATAGCAGATTTCACCACACTAGGTGAATCACACATTGTATGGCCTTCCCCTGTCCTGCTGCAGACTCATTAGCCCCTATGGACCACTTTTTGTCTTTTGATGTGTCCTTGATCATCCCTAAAAACATAAGAAAAGTGATATACGGGGATTTTTCCCCGATAACCGCATACATACGCGGATCTGATCCCTATAGTCGCATACATCGGGATGTGTGCATAATCCAAATCATTTTGGAGTTTTCCTTGACTTGGATCCAACTCATATGACTCCTGGCCTTCCATATGCCTTGAGATCGCACAGATTCGACCTTTCAATATCCCTTTGAAAAGCTATATAAGGAACCCCTTGGTACATTGAAAGCATAAGAGAGAATTGAGAGTAACAAAACTATAGTCCATTGTTGCAAGAAATTATGCTTGAGTCTGCATCCCTTTGTCCCTTGGAGCATTGTTCTGTTCTTCCCAAGCTTGCCTTTTGCTAGTAAGCTTGCTATCGGAGTGATGGAGGATTGAGGTGGTGGAGGCCCAAGTGGGGGATTCAGTTTCTCCGGTTCGCAGACGTGCCGTCAGAGGTTGTCACTTGTAATCTCTGATTCATATTAATAGAAATATCTTTTCCTATCCAGTAATGTGCATTTGAATGAATATTGTATCCATTGGAATATGTCAAATGCTTTTACATTATTGATTATATATGCTAGAATAGATCTAACACCATGAAATATAGTATGCTTGTATTGTTTAGTTGTTGTTGAGGAAGTGTTATAGCAATTCAAGCTGAAGATTGGAAAGCTCAACGGGGATCTACTTCAACCGTCTGGAATAAGGTACAAGGTTCGATCCTTTAGTGTTAGATTTTTTTATTTCTATTGCATATTGGGAAAGATTGATTTCTGGAGTCTAGCTGTCTGTTGTGGTACCCCAAGCCATAGGAATTTCTCTCCATAACAATAAAATTCCCTCTCTATTTGTGGATTTCAAATCCAATGACCATTGTCTATCTTCGTATATTTACTATCTATAAACATCTATTTATTGTCTTGCTTTTCCTTCCATTTATGTTATTTACTAGGATCAAGGTATTTTTTAAGGATTCTAATATTGTACTTAAGTATAGTATTCTAGGCGATTGTTTTGGATTGAAAAAACATGTTTATAGATAGGTAGGCAGATATTAAATATGAAACATAAAATTAACACTGAAATGTGTAAATTTTGGCGAATATTATGATAAAAATATATATATATTATATAAATATAGGCAATATTAGACACTAAAAATGACCAAATAGTGAATTTTTTTTTGAAAAATCCCCAAAAATAGCCAATTGGCAAAATTTCGCCCCTAAAATTACCTTGACTAAGATAATTCCATATACTATAATGTACAATTATTTTAATCCAATGTAATTTATTGTCAATATATGTGGATCCATACACATCTTGGATACTATGCATATGTGTTTTAGATATGTAGATATACAAGATGTATTGTCAATGTTTGGCCATTGCATCGTATACTTTTACCAATATTGTGGTCTTCCTTCTATGAGTATACAAATACCTAATTAGTCTCACTAATTATAAATCAAATTCTATCTACCTTAAAGATTGAAATTCAATTTTAACTTACATGGTTGCTTTCCAATATGCAATTACTTTACATTTCTTTCAACGCTCATGTTGTATATACAGATACTTTCCAATTGATAGATATACAAAATGTGTCCCTTCCACCAATGACACATTCTAGGTCTATAATAAGTTTACACTTTTCTTGTAGGAATAATGCCCAACCATGACAATGAACAAGCCAATGCATGAAGAAGACTTGTATATGCACAGAAAAAAATAAAAAACAACAAGAAGCAACGTCTTCTTTATAGAACTTCTCATCAAGCTATGGATATCCCTTCTTCATTTTTCTTTTGGTCAAACTTCCACCACACCATCCCTTCCATCCCCCATACTAAATCCATCCAACACCCCCTTAGTGATGCACGTCAACGCTTTTGTAGAAAATCGGACCAACTATCCCACATCAATTATGCTCGATATGCAATGAATATTACCATGGAATTTCAATGAAAAAAATCAATGGTGCATATGCATTCTCTCGTTGTATTCTAGAAAGAAAAGGCCATTGATTTTCATTGGAAAACAATATGGACCCAGGAATACAACCATATGTCATTGCAATACTTACACAAGTTCAAGAAATGTTGATTTTTCATGCTAACCCAATCCTACAAGTCACAGATGCATGTGGTGGTCAATATAAATATTCTGGTCATACTCTTTGCTTCCTCCAAGACATTTCCAATATTGCCACATCCCTCCCCCATTTAATATCAAACCTTGGCGTCCTTGTTGTTTGCAAATGAAACCCTAAAAACAAACCATATGAACTCTTTGTTAGTCGAACATCTGTTCTTGTTTATCTTGAATACAAAATGGTGAACGATCTATACTGCAAGGATGTTTGAGTTAACCCAATTACATTATCTTCTTTTCCTCTTGATTCAACAAACATTTCCCCTTTTATTTGCTATAACAATACGTGTGATACACCATTTCATCAACATAGCTCGTCTTCTACTGTGCAATCACAAAATTCACTTGAACCCTATGAATTACAATCCCCCTCCTTTATTTCAACATAAATAAATTATAGAACTAAGATTGAAGAAATTAGACGTTTCTTGCACATGCCAGATAGCCCACTCCCTCCTTCCATTGATTGGCCCCCTATAGGCATCTCCCCTATAAATGAGTACAACGTATAAGGACTTTTTTCAATCGCCTTTCCAACCTTATTTCCCATAGGTTTTGCAATGCTTAAACAACCATGTATTCATCAAGTTGAGATGCATGAATGTACACTTCACCTCATTCACTATCATGACAACATATTTGCACAACACCCTCATTTTCACTACTACATATACAATCTCATTATGCAGGATTGAAGTCATGCTACTGCTTCATTTTTGTCAAATGTAACCTTGAAGATACACTCCCTCCCACAATAGTTGAGCTTGTCAATCAATTGTAAGACCTACCTGATGACAGCATCACTGAAAGGGTCATGCGGTTTGGGTTTACATTGTGTGGAACGCGTTCTTATTGGAACAAAAGTAGAGCTAAACTCAGATCAATCAACAAGGTACGCCAACCTTGTTCTTCACCCTTAGCACAACTAACATGAAATGGCCAGATTTGCATGCTCAAATGCCTACCCAATGCCCTTCCATTTCAGATCAACACCATCAATGGAAGATTCACAACATCATATCCAACCCAGCATGCACAGTAGATTCAAAATATTCCTTGAAGAGGTGCTTCAAAAATGGATTCATATAACCGATTCTTGGTGCATGTCTTTTACTATCTCTTACTTCTTATCCTTCTTCTCTTCATGTTTGTCACTTGAAAAGTTTGTTTTCTAACATATTCCTTTTTTCCCCATGTAGGTATGAATGGAAACATAGGGTATCCACACACATTCATGGTTTCATTTGGTTGGAAGATGCACCAAATATGGACACATTTGACCGGGAAGATGTTCCTGCATTTGAAGTTGCAAAACATTATTCGACACATATGTTACAGCATGGAACTCTCATAAAAATCACTTTTACACCTCTGGGTTCCATCAACCTGCTATAAATGATCCATGCACTCTTGGATCACCATCCATACTTGCATCAAACCACTTGGTTGACTATGAAGAACTTGTAAATTGTGTTCAAAGACACACAAAATGTTTAGAATCAACTTTCCTTCATAAAAAAGGAACTTCTCTTAAATGTCGTTATGGTTTCCCCTTTGACCTACAAGCTACTTCTTCCTTGTTCATTGATGCAAATGGATGTAAAACCTACAATCTTGCAAGAAATGATTCCCTTCTAAATATTCACAACTCAACCATACTTTCAATATGGAAGGCTAATGATGATTTCCAACCTGTTATTTCTAGGCATCTTGTCCTCAAATACATTTCAAAGTATGCATCAAAAGTAGAGCTAAAATCAGAAAGCTACCATACTATTCTCTCTGAACTCGCACATGCAACACCAATTAACGGGCATGTTCTTCAACCAATCAGGTGATTCCTAGCACAAACAGTTGTAGAATGAGACATCGATGCACAAGAGACTTGTCATATGCTCCAAAAACTCCCTCTTGTCCGTTGCAGTCACTCGTTCTTTTCCTTGAATGTGAGCCAAAGTGTTTTTTGTCATGTTTTTAATGACACAACTAACACCCCTCCAATCCCCTCTCCCTTATTTTTTGCATATATGCAAATACCCCCTGCCCTTGAACATCTAACCCTTCTTGAAGTTGCCCGTTCTTGGTATTTCTCACCTCATAGGAAAAAAATCCATGGAAACCAAAATCGCATCACAATATTGTTCGAGTATTTTTGCAATTCACTTCCATTCCTCCCTTTGATTATTCATCTTTTGAACCGTTTTGTTGGAGAAAAATTATTCTATACAAACATTTTCATGCCCTCACTGATGATATTGGAACCACACGTTTTGAAATTACTTCTTGGCATCTTACTAAAAACATGTATGTTGTATGGAATGTTGAATGCGTACCAGAAGATCCCTCTAAACCTCCATCTGATGATTCGACCTCTGATCCAATTCACTTTCCCTTTCCCCATACCATGGTTGAGTGGGAACTTCTTTCTCACATATGCCCTAGCAACGACATCCATATTGATGACCTTGAAATGCTTGGACATCGTGATTTTGACAAAAAATTACAATTGGACACATAACAATATTCCTACACATTTGCATGAAACAACCATATCAGTCATTGACTTTAATCGCTTGTCCACCCAACTACACGAAGACACCTCTTCGCTTTCCAATCCACCTGATTTTTTCTCTCCCACACAATGCATAGCATTTGATCTTATGCTTTCCCACTTTAGAAACACTACAATCCCCATCCCACTCAAAATGGTCATTCAAGGTACTATAGGAACTAGGAAATATTACCTCATTTCTTGCTTGAAATTTGCACTCCAAAATGCATCTAGACAAAATCCCTCCTCATTGCTTCTACTAGCTCCAAGTGGTGTTGTTTCCTTTAACATACCTGCACTTACAATACATTATGGTCTTCAAATACACATTGCTGAAATGCACCCTCTTGAAGGCCAATCCCTTTCAAACCTTCAAGAAGAGCTCTGCCATATCTGATATATTCTCATTGATGAAATGAGCTTTATTGGCCCAAAATTGTTAACTCGAATTGATGCACATTTACGTGAATCTTTCTCAACTTAATCTGAAAGATAAACTTACAACCACTCTCAACAGCATAGTTAAGAGTTATTTTTATTTAAAACATAAATCTCTCCTTAAAAAATATCATGTTATATTGAATTCATTCAATATTAAATGTCAAATTAATTCTTATTATGTTATAAAAAAATCCATCACTTTATTAAGATAACCGTCACTTAATAAAGACAATATAAAACACACTAGACTCTTACCAAAATAGTTCCACGCAATTAACAAATATAAACCAATCTTAATTTCTAAATTTATATTTTAATTATTAAATTCCAACTTCTAACAAACATATAAAAAACTTCATTCTAAAACTTGACTTTTAAATAAACAAATAATGAACTCCACTGAGATTCATTATTTTTACTTCATTCCCAAACCTTGACTTTTAAATAAATAAACAATGAACTCCACTCAGATTCATTATCTTTTAAATAAAAATATCAAGTACTCCAGCACTTAGATTCGTTATCTTTACTTCATTTCCAAACCTTGACTTTTAAATAAACAAATAAAGAACACCACTCAGATTCATTATCTTTTAAATAAATAAACAACGAAGTAGCTTCGATTTCAACACCATAAGGAGTTATCTCCCTCAAGGAGAGATACGCGACTGTTCGCAGTAAACCCGTGTGTATACGTGGAAATCACAAAGAAACCCGCGTGTATACGCGACTGTGAGTTAAAAACTCTCGTACAGGAAGAAAGGTGCATAAACTCAAGGAAAACAGATAAGCTGAGACAAACTTCACACCAATTAGACACTACCAGGCATACATGCCCCCAGACCCAACACAAAAACACGAGAGAAAGAGCAATTCAAATTCATTGAATGCCGATGAAAAAAACCCCAAAGGAAAACTACTAGGAACTCCCCAGCGGAGTCGCCAATTCTATTACGGAGAGAAATTCCTATGGCTTGGGGTACCACAACAGACAGCTTGACTCCAGAAATCAATCCTTTCCAATATGCAATAGAAATTAAATATCTAACACTAAAGGATCAGACCTCGCACCTTATTCTAGACAGTTGAAGTAGATCCCCGTTGAGATTTCCAACTTCAGCTTGAATTGATAGATTACTTCCTCAACAACAAGTAAACAATACAAGCATTCTATATATCATGGTGTTAGATCTATTCTAGCATATATAATAAATAATGTACAAGCATTTGAAATAATCCCATGGATAAAATATTCATTAAAACACACATTATTTGATAGGAAAAGATATTTCTATTAATATAATACAGAGATTACAAGATACAACCTCTGACGGCACGTCTGCAAACAGGAGAAACTAAACCCCCCACTTGGGCCTCCACCACCTCAATCCTCCATCTCTCAATAGCAAGCTCACAAGCAAAAGGCAATCTTGGGAAGAACACACTGGTGCTCCAAGGGACAAAGGGATGCAAACTCAAGCATAAGTTCCGGCAATAATGGACTATAGTTTCTTTGCTCTGAATTCCCTCTTCTTGCCTTCAATGTACCAAGGGTTTCCTTATATAGCTTTTCAAAGGGGTGATGAAAGGTCGAATCCAAGCGATCTCAAGGCATAGGGAAGGCCAGGAGTCAAATGAGTCAGATCCATATCAAGGAAAACTCCAAAAGGATTTGGATTTTGAACACATCCCGATGTACGCGGTTTTAGTGGTCAAACCCGCGTATATACGCGCTTATAGGTTTAAAAGTCGCGTGTATCATTTTTCACATGTTTTTAGGGATGATCAAGGAAACATCAAAGGACAAAAAATGGTCCATGGGGTCTAAGGAGTCTGCAGCGGGATAGGGGAATGCCATACAAAGTGTGATTCACCTTGGAGTGGTGAAATCAGCAATAACATAACTTTCTTCCAAATATGTTCTACTTAGTGAGGACACCTCATATAACCATGTCAAAAAACACAAGACATCTTCCATACAATCCATTTTTTGTCTTTCCAATCCAGCCATGTGCAAGATGGGCCTTGAAGCCTATAAAATCGAAAATCATTCGGGTTTCCATGTTTTTACTCATTAAAAAAACATGAAATATGTTTTTGGTCAACTAGGAAAGCCACACTAAGATAACAAAGTAATGCTACATCAAAACCCAACTAACAAACAAATCTCCCAATTTGCATGCACATTGCAAATTGTTATATTCCATCTTCTATATAAAAAAAACTCTTAAAGTCCTACCTACTTGCTTAAGAAGTCAACAATTTGTTAACTTCAAGTTCTAAATATCAGCATGCTTGCCATGTTTTGACTAATGAAATTAGAAACATTTATTTTTTGGGTCTAATGCGGAAGCTACACTCGCTTTACCAAATAAGGTTTCTTCAAAAATCAGTTAACAAAACAGCTACCAAATAAACAAGAGACATTTGCCCAACTCCCACTCTCCATACTGTCAAGGAATCTTGGAGACTTAATCTCAAGTGTTTCATCCTTGTTTAACCTCAGTAAGAAGTATAGAACTTCCCTTCAAAGCATCAGATATGTTTTGGTCATGAGAAAAATAGTGCATGCCCTTATCATAATTTGCTTAGAGATTTGTCAAGCATTCTTAGTTTCACTATCAGGTTATCAAATAAGATTGCATCAAAACCTAGTTAAAAAAACACCTGCCAATCAACATTATCCATTTGTCCCTGAGACACTTTCCATACTTCGAAGGAATATTGAAGACTTCATCTCCATTGTTGCAGCCAAGTATGTCATCATTTTTTAACCTCAAATGAGGAATGCACTATTTAAGAAGCATCTTAAACTCAATAAGTTGTCCAACAGGACTAAGTTTGCTTCAAAGAATCTAGTATGTCTTGATCATGATAAAAAGAGTGCATGCCCTTATAATAGTTTTCTTATAGATCCAAATAAAGCTGCATCAAAACCCAATTAACAAAACTCCAACCAAAACACTTAAAACATTTGGCCAAAAGTCATTCCTCGAGCTGTCAATCTAGACATGTGCAGGATGGACTGTAAATCAACAAACAATAAAACCATATTCATTTTACCATTCCAACCTGCATAGTTTTATGGAATATATTTTGTTCCTATAGTTGTTGTTGACTCTGCAATTTTTGTTGGACCTTTTTTGGGCTTATTTGGAGTAGTTTCTTGCTTCTGAAGGAACTTCCTCATTTTAAAATGTGTACCTTCTAAATATTTATTGGATTTCTAAAGAGTAGCATCTAACATTTCCACACTTTCCCACCCTGCTCTAATTTCAAGTCCATCCTTCTTTAGAACTTTCATCCAAATATGTTCTATGTAGTAAGGACATATCATATAACCATGTCAAAACACATAAGACATCTTCCCAAAAAAAAATTTCTTGGTTTGTGAATTTTGAATCCTGAAGGCTATCAATGAAGGGCATGTGCATGACAAACCGACATGTGCATGACAGACTGTGAGGTGGGAAAAAGGAAATCCACACTTAGTTTACCAAATATGGTTGCATCAAAGCCCAATTAATAGAACCCCTTCCAAAACATGCGAGACACATGCCCCTCAAACAGCAAATGGAGGTTGCAAAATAATCCTGCATCAAAACCCATTTAACAGAATTCCTATCAAACTTCGTAGAAAAATAAGTATGCCCAAACTGCAAAGAAATAAAAATGTTCCATCTGTGCAATCAAATAAGGAAAACACTTCATTGAAGGACACTGACAAGAAATATGGGGTTGTCAATCAAGGCATGCGTAAAAAAAAGTCTTTAGCTGCAAATGTGCATCAGAACAATATGCCATGCAGATAAGCTAATTGTGTGGATGATGGGCCTTTTAAGGCCACACTCAAAACACCAGCCAAAACACAAAAAAAACATCTTTCTAGAATCCATTGCATGGCTTGTCATTTGTGAAGTGTGTATGATTGAAAATCACCTAACTTGCATTTCATGAAAACGCATTTTCACATCAAACCCTTCAAGCGCATCACAAATTGATTCATCCTTCTTTTAGCTCAAAAAAATACATGAAATTTTAAATAAATGTATTACAATGAACAAGTTATCCAATAGACATTCCTTCAAAAGCAAATTATATGTCTTTGACAGAAATAAAATAGTGACTTCCCTTATCATAGTTTGCTTGGAGAATGTCCAAGTAGTCTTCTTTCCAAGCTTCATGCTTTGCTAGAGTATAGATTAATCCTTAAGCATGTAAGATCAAAAATTATCATAAGATAAGCCGTAATTAAGAACGAGGATCATGTTTGAACGAAACAACCAGTGTTCTTGCATTGATAGATCAACAATGCATTGATGGAGCATTAAGGGAGAGCATTCATGTCGATGAAGGGACATCCGTGGTGTGTTCTTCATCAACCTTAATGGCGGTGAACAATCAAGCTACCTTAAAGACCCCACAAACCCTAAGTGCAAACACAATCCACTTGGAAACAAGCCCAATACTGGAAAGACCTTTGCATGAAACCTTTGCAAAACCCTTGAGGTGAAACCTTCACCTTGTTTTCTTATTACATAACTCCAAATATAACCAATTCATTTAAGTACACCCAACAATAATATTTGTAAGGGTTTATGTCACATTTTTCCTTAGCAACAAACAAATCATTACCATATAGCCAGCCTAAATATATGTATGCTTGAACATATACAAATCATTTAAATGTTCTTATGAAAATTTAACAATCTTAAGTTTTTTCATATATAAGTTATCTAAGTTGTTAAAACAAACCTTCTTTTTCCTGCCATACCTTTCTAGCAATGACTTACTATGTCTATGTATTATAGATCTCAAGATAGACAATGATCCTTGAGTTTCAAAGCCACAAATAGAAAAGAAAGTTTGTAGAACAAAGTTTTCATTTTGTTGACCATACCTTTGATGGATGTGTTATTTGGTAAAAAGAAATAAAAATTCCAAGGCATTATAAAGTACTTTTTTCAGGAAGTACATTATACATCACAATGCAAATTTTTATTTGCACATATGATTTGTAGTTATTTCTTGTTATGTATAAACTTCCCTCTCTATTTGTGGATTTCAAATCCAATGACCATTGTCTATCTTCGTATATATACTATCTATAGACATCTATTTATTGTCTTGATTTTCCATCCATTTATGTTCTTTACTAGGATCAAGGTATTTTTTAAGGATTCTAATATTATACTTAAGTATAGTATTCTAGGCGATTGTTTTGGATTGAAAAAAACATGTTTATAGATAGGTAGGCAGATATTAAATATGAAACATAAAATTAACACTGAAATATGTAAATTTTGGTGAATATTATGATAAAAAAAATATATTTTATATAAATATAGGCAATATTAGACACTAAAAATGACCAAATAGTGAATTTATTTTTTGAAAAATCCCAAAAAATAGCCAATTGGCAAAATTTCGCCCCTAAAATTACCTTGACTAAGATGATTCCATATACTATAATGTACAATTATTTTAATCCAATGTAATTTATTGTCAATGTATGGGGATCCATACACATCTTGGATACTATGCATATGTGTTTTAGATATTTAGATATACAAGATGTATTGTCAATTTTTGGCCATCGCATCGTATACTTTTACCAATATTGTGGTCTTCCTTCTATGAGCAAATACTTAATTAGTCTCACTAATTATAAATCAAATTCTATTTACCTTAAATATTGAAATTCAATTTTAACTTACATGGTTTCTTTCCAATATGCAATTACTTTACATTTCCTTCAATGCTCATGTTGTATATACATATACTTTCCAACTGATCGATATACAAAATGTGTCCCTTCCACCAATGACACCTTCTAGGTCTATAATAATTTTACACTTTTCTTGTAGGCATAATTGTCAACCATGACAATGAACAAGCCAATGCATGAAGAATACTTGTATGTGCACAAAAAAAAATTAAAAAACAACAAGAAACAACGTCTTCTTTATAGAACTTCTCATCAAGCTATGGATATCCCTTCTTCATTTTATTTTGGTCAACCTTCCACCACACTATCCCTTCCATCCCCCATCCTAAATCCACCCAACACCCCCTTAATGATGCACGTCAACGCTTTCATACAAAATTGGACCAACTATCTCACATCAATTATGCTCGATATGCAATGAATATTACCATGGAATTGCAATGAAAAAAATCAATGGTGCATATGCATTCTCTCTTTTTATTCTAGAAAGAAAAGGTCCTTGGTTTTCATTGGAAAACAATATGGACCCAGGCATACAACCACATGTCATTGCAATACTTACACAAGTTGAAAAAATGTTGATTTGTCATGCTAACCCAATCCTACAAGTCACACATGCATGTGGTGGTCAATATAAATATGTTGGTCATACTATTTGCTTCCCCCAAGACATTTCCAATATCGCCACATCCCTCCCCCATTTAATATCAAACCTTGGCATCCTTGTTGTTCGCAAATGAAACCCTAAAAACAAACCATATGAACTCTTTGTTAGTTGAACATGTGTTGTTGTTTATCTTGAATACAAAATGGTGAACGATCTGTACTGCAAGGATATTTGAGTTAATGCAATTACATTATCTTCTTTTCCTATTGATTCAATAGACATTTCCCCTTTTATTTGCTATGTCAATATGTGTGATACACCATTTCATCAACATAGCTCGTCTTCTACTATGCAATCACAAAATTCGCTTGAACCCTATGAATTACAATCCTCATCCTTTATTTCAACAAAAATCAATTCTAGAACTAAGGTTGAGGAAATTAGACGTTTCCTACACATGCCAGACAGCCCACTCCCTCCTTCCATTGATTGTCCCCCCATAGGCATATCCCCTATAAATGAGTAGAACGTATAATGAAATTTTTCACTAGCCTTTCCAACCTTGTTTCCCACATGTGTTGCAATGCTTAAACAACCATGCATTCATCAAGTTGAGATGCACGAATGTGCACTTCACCTCATTCACTATCGTGACAACATATTTGCACAACACCCTCATTTTCGCTACTACATATACAATCTCATTATGCAAGATTGAATTCATGCTACTACTTCTTTTTTGTCAAATGTGACCTTGAAGATACACTCCCTCCCACAATAGTTGAGCTTGTCAATCAATTGTAAGACCTACCTGATGACAACATTACTGAAAGGGTCGTGCGGTTTGGTTCTATATTGTGTGGAACACGTTCGTATTGGAACAAAAGTAGAGCTAAATTCACAAATATGATCAATCAACAAGGTACGCCAACCTTTTTCTTCACCCTTAGCACAACTAACATGAAATGGATGGATTTGCATGCTCAAATGCCTACCAATGCCCTTCCATTTCAAATCAACACCATCAATGGAAGATCCACAGCATCATATCCAACCCAGCATGCACGATAGATTCAAAATATTCCTTGAAGAGGTGCTTCAAAAAGGGATCCATATAACCGATTCTTGGTGCATGACTTTCACTATCTCTTACTTCTTATCCTTCTTTTCTTCATGTTTGTGACTTGAAAAGTTTTTTTTCTAACATATTCCTTTTTTTCCCATGTAGGTATGAATGGAAACATAGGGGATCCACACACATTCATGGTTTCATTTGGTTGGCAGATGCACCAAATATGGACACATTGGACCGAGAAGATGTTCCTGCACTTGAAGTTGCAAAACATTATTCGACACATATGTTACAGCATGGAACCCTCATAAAAATCACTTGTACACCTCTGGGTTCCATCAACCTGCTATAAATGATCCATGCACTCTTGGATCACCATCCATACTTGCATCAAACCACTTGGTTGACTATGAAGAACTTGTAAATTGTGTTCAAAGACACACAAAATGTTTAGAATCAACTTTCCTTCATAACAAAAGGAGTGTCTCTTAAATGTCGTTATGGTTTTCCCTTTGACCTACAAGATACTTCTTCCTTGTTCATTGATGCAAATGGACGTAAAACCTACAATCCTGCAAGAAATGATTCCCTTCTAAAAATTCACAACTCAACCATACTTTCAATATGGAAGGATAATGTTTATTTCCAACCTATTCTTTCTAGGCATCTTGTCCTCAAATACATTTCAATGTATGCATCAAAAGTAGAGCCAAAATCAGAAAGCTACCATACTATTCTCTCTCAACTTGCACATGCAACACCAATTGACGGGCATGTTCTTCAACCAATCAGGCGATTCCTAGCACAAACAGTTGTAGAATGAGACATCGATGCACAAGAGACTTGTCACATGTTGCAAAAACTCCCTCTTCTCCGTTGAAGTCGCTCATTTTTTTCCTTGAATGTGAGCCAAAGTGTTTTTTTCCGTGTTTTTAATGACACAACTAACACCCCTCCAATCCCCTCCCCCTTATTTTTTGCAAATATGCAAATACACCCTACCCTTGAACATCTAACCCTTCTTGAAGTTGCTCGTTCTTGGTCTTTCTCACCTCGTAGGAAAAAATTCCATGGAAACCAAAATCGCATCACAATATTGTTCGAGTATGTTTGCAATTCACTTCCATTCCTCCCTTTGATTCTTCATCTTTTGAACCGTTTTGCTGGAGCGAACTTCTTCTATACAAACATTTCCATGCCCTCCTCGATGACATTGGAACCACACGTTTTGAAATTACTTCGCATTGGCATCGCATTAAAAACATGTATGTTGTATGGACTGTTGAATGCGTACCAAAAGAGCCCTCTACTCCTCCATCTAATGATTCGACCTCTGATCCAATTCACTTTCCCTTGCCCCATACCATGGTTGAGTGGGAACTTCTTTCTCACATACGCCCTAGCAACGAAATCCATATTGATGACCTTGAAATGCTTAGACATCGTGATTTTGACAAAAAATCACAAGTGGACACATAACAATATCCCTACACGTTTAAATGAAACAACCATATCAGTCATTGACTTCAATCGCTTGTCCACCCAACTACACGAAGACACCTCTTCGCTTTCCAATTCACCTGATTCCTTCTCTCCCACACAATGCATACCCTTTGATCTTATGCTTTCCCACTTTAGAAACACTACAACCCCCATCCCACTCAACATGGTCATTCAAGGTACTATAGGAACTAGAAATATTACCTCATTTCTTGCTTGAAATTTGCACTCCAAAATGCATTTGGACAAAATCCCTCCTCATTGCTTCTACTAGCTCCAACTGGTGTTGTTTCCTTTAACATACATGCACTTACAATACATTAGGTATTCGAATACACATTGCTGAAATGCACCTCTTGAATGCCAATTCCTTTCAAACCTTTAAGAAGAGCTCTGCCATATCTGATATATTCTCATTGATGAAATGAGCTTTATTGGCCCAAAATTGTTAACTTGAATTGATGCATGTTAACACGAATCTTTCCCTTTGCAATGTACAATATCATTTGGTGGTTTTTCCATTATCCTTCTTGGTGACTTTGACCAATTGCCTCCTATAAAGGACATCCCCATGTATGAAAATGTGTCCCTTGGCAATGCTCTTTGTCGTACATTCGACACTTTTGTCACGTTGTAAACCATTTTTTTCCAATAAGGAAATCACCCTTCTCAAATTTCCTTTCACCAACTCATATTGAACCTTTGAAATGCAACACCAACTCTTGAAGATTGGGCACTCCTAATGACAAGAACAACCTCATCCCTTTCACATGCAGAGAACTATTCATTTGAACATTCCACCCACTTGTATACCACTAATAGCTATGTTGTATTTCACTACAAACACATGTTAAAACACCTTAATACGCCAATTGCACATCAATTTGCAGAACAAAGGAATCACCATGTACATCAATCCATAGATAATGAACAATTTCCCTTGAAGTTACTTCTTGTTATTGGTCAACAGGTCATGTTAACTGCTAATTTATGGGTTGCAGCTAGCATTGTTAACAGATAGCTTAGCAAAGTCATTTCCATTGTCTACAACTCCAACAATCAACCCCTTACCTTACCATCCTTTGTTGTTATTGAATTCCTCACTACAAAGGACCCCCATGGAATGCTTCTAATCCTAATTATGTTCCCATATCTCCCATAACAAGAGGGTCACATATGCAACTACCACTTCGTATGGCATGGGGTTTAACAATTCATAAAGCACAAGGTATGACCCTACAAAATGCAACAATAGATATTGGAAACATTGACCGACAAGGCCTTACATTCACTGTAATATCAAGAGTTAAATCTCTTTCAGGCCTTCACATATCTCCAAATTTTTCCTTTTCTAGATACTCTTGAATGCAAGACAATCCATATGTCCAACATAGGAAAGAAGAGGAATCCTTACTTTCTTCAAAGTCTTTACAAGCAAATTTTGCTTAAAGTTTGCATTTCCTTGCTCTAATTATGTACTCTATTTGCTCTAGAAATTTACTTGCCATCAACACACTTTTTTTATTGTTCACACTTATGTTGTTCCCATTATTGAATGTATTGCTACAATTGCAAAAGAATTAGCATTTGTTTGTTTTTAAGATGTGTCATTTACTTATATGTTTCACCATTTATTGGTTTAGAGTCAACATAGAAATTAACCACTGTATCACATGTTCCTTTGTTAGCATCAAATGAAAATTTGTTTTCGTCTGCTTTAAGGTGTTACTGTTTACTATTTCAACATGTCCATGTTGTATTAGATATATATATTTTCTTACTCTAAAAACTTAAATTTTATTCTCAAACAAGCAAAGTGGGTATGCACTATATATTTGTTCTTGCTTATAACATGAAAAATCTACAAACATCTTCATATGTATTTTTTTGCTCCAGTTGTCAAGCAGATTTCACTATGTTTTTTTTAGTACATTGTCATATTACTATCAACAAATTAAGGAACAAAGGGAAGCATTACAAGAGGAAGAAACATACTTCAAATCATCCTCTCTTCTTCCAATTAATTAAATTCGACCAACAATTTAGCTACTCCTTAAATTGAAAGGCTTGCTTGAACGTGTTCACTTTTCTTGCTGCAAAACAGAGCTAGACTTAGCATACCTGAGCAAACTTTCATACTACTATCAACAAATAGACGAGCATATAACAACATTGCACCAAATGGCAACATACTTTGAAGCATCATCTTTGCACCAAATGGCCTTTTCAAGCTATTGCTCTCTATTCTTTTTAACCATATAGACCATCACAATCACGTTTCACATTTATAGCACATAGATTCTTTTTCTCTTTACAATTAATTTTCACATTTAGGGCACATAGATTCTTTTTCTCTTTACAATTAATATTGGATCTCTCGCTCTGCGATGTTTCTTAAGTTCATCGATATGATACGTGGAGACATAGAGATTCAATCATATTAAATGTCATTATTCTGATCTTTTGGAAAAATAAAGATAAAGGTATTTACGGTAACCAAAAGATTTCAACGGATGGTAAAGGGTTGGGTTCCCCTTTCATATAGGTGAGCATATAATTAGCATATATTCAAAGTAGGGCAATGAAACATCGAAAAGAACTTTGGTATGTCTAAAATGAATGAAAGTTATGTCTATGTAGAAATGTAAGTTTATGTGTTAAAAGTAAGTATAGTGAATTTGTGGAAATTATAGTGCAAATACTAATAAGTAGTTTAGGTTTTTTGGAAGAACAAATTTCAAAGTTATAGATGGGGTTGTCATCCATTTTGGTGCTTCCAAAGGAGAAATCGAAGCATCAAGTAGAAGTTTTGGTCAAATCTGTGGGGCTTACATTGGTTGGTTTTCGGACTTATCCATCGCTAGTCATCGTTGTTTCGATGCAGCTTGGAGAGGAGAATAATTCCCATGTACAGAGTAATGAATGCATTGAAGTACATGTAGTTACAAGTGTTGAGAGGAGAGGAAAAACTTCCACGGATTTTTCAAATGATAGAAAAACATTTATTAGAGATAAATGTTGATTTAAATGCCCAATCCCTAGTTCTACAGGATATTTACTAGAGTGCGAAAGTTGGAAAGTTGATCGCTGACAAGGAGATGTGTAGTGAATGTGTCTTGAATCACAACTAAAGGTTGTGAGTGATAGCCAGTGGCTTTAGAATGACATTTATTGTGCATTATTTTTATTTTTAAAGGGTTATGTAATCTCAAAGTCAAATGGCTATCAATTAATATTTTCGAGAAGCAGATTCGAAGAAGTATGAGATATTAGAACCACTTCCATGCTAAATGGTAAATGCAGCACAAAGTGAGGGGTTCTGTAATCTCAAAGTCCAAACGACTATCAATTAACATTTTCGAGAAGCAGATTAAAAAAAGTATGAGATATTAGAGCCACTTCCATGATAAATGGTAAATGCAACACAAAATGAGAAAATGCTGTGAGATTTTTTTTAATAATTAAACATCTTTAACTTAGATTTCATTAACATCATCATGGAAGGATTCATTAAAAATAGAATTAAGAGAAAAATAGTATAACATAAAATGTCATTTAAAATATACATAAACACATCAGATTTCCTCTAATGTGTTAGATCATGAGGTATGGATTTAAGGGATTTAATAGCCGGCGTCGTAGACAATCCTCATGCATGCAAATAAATACGCATGGAAACCATGCCTTTTATCACTCACTCACTTGGCGCACATGCACTAAAAATTAATAATTAGAAGGCAGATAATATGTTTAGTGGATATAGAAGGGCATGGACATTGTTCAGTTGGAAATACGATTTGAATCTATGAAGGTAGAAACAATTTTAGAAGGCGAGCATGAGTTGTCGTCAATGGAGGGCCATAATGAATATTGTCTGAGATCTAGTCTCATTTCCGATGGGATTAAGCAGCAGCTTCAAGTGGTTGCCACCTTTAATTTCTCTCCATGTCTCTGCAATGAGAAGGGAGAGACCGCCCTAAATTTCTCTATATATCTTTGCAACAAGAAGGGTGGAGAAGGGAGATGGTGAGATATCTAAATACATATATGCAACCAGAAGGGAAGAAGAAGAAAAGCAGGTATGGGAAAATCTCGGTGTTTCTTAAAATTTTTATGCAGCTAGCGAAGCTGAGTTCGAACCGAGAGCCTCAAGAATATGGGAAGAAATTGAGATGAAAATCGATCGCAATAGTCATGGTCTACTTGGAAATTGCTTTGCTTTGGAATGTAAGGGAACATATATTGAGTGCTTCGTTCATCTTCGAAGTGTTTCGATCAGTTTGTGGTCGTGGATGTTTCACTCGATATCCTCAAATTCATATCCTTGGGACCCGAAGAGGCGATGTAGTGGATGTGTGTGGTTTCATGAGGGGAAGTGTTTCCTTTGCTGGTGATAAATGTGGGGGAGAAGGCGTGACTAGTTGCTAAACTCTTGCGAGATGCAAAAAATGGCATGAAATGGCCCATTCCAGGGAAATAAAGAGAACTTCGATATGTTTCAAAAATGAGAGAAAGTTGTGTATGTATAGAATATAAGTTTATGTGATGAAAGCAAGTTAAGGAAAATAAGTGAAAATACGTTACATCAAACTTCTAAATCGCCACAGTGAAAATAATTTCCTTCAAAAGACTTTTGTACATAAATTTTTTTAATTTGAAAACATTCGGTGAATAAGTCAATATTTTTGCCTTGATCCTTTGAATACCAACGAAATCTTACAAAGCAAAAAAGTTCAAAAATCCAAGGAACATAGTTATAGTAATTTTTCAAATTTTAGGTAACTTTAGAGAACTTGGTTTCTTCTCATGTTGTTTTAAAATGCATTAATTTTGTTGGGGTCTAGTCCGGCTGCCTCACCTTATGGAGTATCTTGAGCTGGGAGGAAACAAGAGGACTCCCATTCTCCAACTTATGTGTCTCACACGTGGGGGCAGGCTGATTCTAATATTGGTGCTCCCAGTACTGTCCTGTAGTAACTTGGTAGACAATAAATTGACACATTTATCATGACTGCCTTCAAATATGGAGACTCTTGATTTGCATATTTGTGATTATGCTTTCGGTGTCCTTTCTCTAGCTATAGAATAGACAGTACCGTCTAAGCCAACTCAACTTTTACGGCTAGAATTGTTTCTTTGCTCAAATCCAAATCCAAATGCCCTTACAGTATATCTTGGGAATCCTAGACTTTACACCAAGTTTCTTCATCTTTGAAAGATTACATTGAATTCATTGTGAATTTGGTATTTCAAATTACAATGAATTCATCATGAATTGGGTAAACCTTGCATTAACTGCAGCATTGGCCAGGTCTCTAGGTAACGTGTTTTTTATTATAAAAACAAAATTCCCATTAATTTTCACATTTATGGCACATAGATTCTTTTTCTCTTTACAATTAATATTGGATCTCTCGGTCTATGGTGTTTTTTAAGTTCATCGATATGATACGTGGAGACACAGAGATTCAATTAGATTAAATGTCATTGTTCTGTTCTTTTAGAAAAACAAGGAAAATAGCTACAAAGCAGCTAGTCCGTGCCTTAGATTTATATTTATAATTGAGATATGATATATGTTTATTGAAAAGAAAATATTTATGATATTAATTTTGTTGTTTATTTATTATTGTAAATATTTTTATAAAGAATTAATAGGTAAACATCAATGAGACTTTCATAAATATAAAATTTATTAATATATTTAACAAGTAAAATTAAGAGCAAAGCTACTTAGTACCTGTCTCTTAAAAAATGTTTGAAAAATTAGTAATAAAATCCTGAAGTTATTTATTAAGATATATTATTTTATATTATGAAAAATTGGTTGAAAAATGGTTAAAGGATGTATGGGTTTGCCACATATGTATATGAGTGGGTTAGTAGCATCAATCATAGATATTAATCTTCCACTATAGTTTATTATGTTCAACTATAATCATAGTCAACCATAGTAGTTAGGGAAATGAGGGATTAGTGGTCAAGGTATACTAATGGGTTGGTTGCTCAATGAATAGTGGGTTTGTGTGTTACTAATTGATGGTTAGAAGGTGTCAATGATAAAGAGGTTGATATATTAGTGGTTAATGTTATTTTAGGTTAATGATTTAAGAGAAAATGGAACTTTACCCATATTGAAGAAGCCAAATTAATTTAAATAGACACTAACTAAATACTTTTCCCTATTACATTTAGCTAATATCCTATTACATTAAAAAAATTGGAAAAAGTTTCAATTTAAAAACCACCGAATACAATATCTTTAATTTACACCATCAATGAAAACTTGATTTTTTTTATATCTTTATGTAATAATGAAAACTTGATCATTATCATTTTTTTCAAATTCTCCTAACAATTATAAAAATAATTACTTTAAAAGTCATTGAATAAATACATTCATTCCAATATAAATGTATGATTTAATTTTTACATGAAACTTTAACAAATCACATTTATATTTTTTTTAAATAATAAATAACTAATAGTTACAACAAAATTATGAAAAGTGAAAAAAATAATGTAAAGTGGCTCCAAGTTATAAAACTTATTAAAAAAAATCATTGAGTTTCGTGCCATTTGCCTAGTTGACAATTACCATTACTAAGAGTATAGATAATCACTAATAACTAAGGTATAATAAAAAATTCTAATAGTTATAAATACTATTACTTTTGAAAATAAAAATATAGCATAAGAAATAAAAGTAATTTTAAATAAAAATAATAATTTTTTTAAAATTTATTGCTAACTTAAAGAAATTTAACATTATTAAAATAAGAAATAATAAAACTAAATAATTATTATTTATTGAAAACTAAAATTACTTTTATCTTAAATACTTTTCTAACTTTTTCTTAAAAAAGAAAAAAAAGTTTATATATATTTAACAACAAAAAAAGAGTTTATATGTATTTAGCAACAATGATATAGTGAACAAACTAAATTAACTTTCATGCCTAAATGAAGTGGCATTAGATTTTTTTAGTGATGATTTTGATAAGTTCAAAGACTCTCACGTGTTATATAGACTATCAACCTGTACATCGTTAAGAATTATGTGGCATAGTCTTGACTCCACATAGGTTCGGAGAATATTTTCCTACTTACAAAATTGGGTTCATAAAGTATCCTGTGTGCAAATGTTTGGACACGTTTATCCAAACAAGCTAAAGTGTTTAAAAGAAATAACGTAAACAATAAACTCTTATCGAATCATAATTATCTTTTATTTATTAGGTTTCTAAAATGAATGAAAGTTATGTGTATGTACAAATGTAAGTTCATGTGTTAAAAGTAAGTATAGTGAATCTGTGGAAATTATACTGCAAATACTAATAAGTAGTTTAGGTTTTTCAGAAGAACAAATTTCAAAGTTATAGATGGGGTCGCCGTCCATTTTCGTGCTTCTAGAGGAGAAATCGAAGCATCAAGTAGATTTTTTGGTCAAATCTGTGGGGCTTACATTGGCTGGTTTTCTGACTTATCCATCGCTAGTCATCGTTGTTTCGATGCAGCTTGGAGAGGAGAATAATTCCCATGTATAGAGTAATGAATGCATTGAAGTACATGTAGTTACAAGTGTTGAGAGGAGAGGAAAAACTTCCACAGATTTTTCAAATGATAGAAAAACATTTCTTAGAGATATATGTTGATTTAAATGCCCAATCCCTAGTTCTGGAGGATATTTACTAGAGTGTGAAAGTTGGAAAGTTGATCACTAACAAGGAGATGTGCAGTGAACATGTCTTGAATCACAACTAAAGGTTGTGAGTGATAGCCAGCGGCTTTAGAATGACATTTATTGTGCATTATTTTTATTTTTAAAGTATTTTCCTCTTTTAGGGGATTTGAAGTGATGTGAATGAAGGCTCCACTTTAAACACTTTTAAGACACCCTTCTACAAAAAGAGCCCTAAGATGGGTTATGTAATCTCAAAGTCAAATGGCTATCAATTAACATTTTTAAGAAGCAAATTCGAAGAAGTATGAGATATTAGAACCACTTCCATGCTAAATGGTAAATGCAGCACAAAGTGAGGGGTTCTATAATCTCAAAGTCAAATGGCTATCAATTAACATTTTCGAGAAGCAGATTCAAAAAAGTATGAGATATTATAGCCACTTCCATGATAAATGGTAAATGCAGCACAAAATGAGAAAATGTTGTGAGATCTTTTTTAATAATTAAACATATTTAACTTAGCTTTCATTAACATCATCATGGACGGCTTCATTAAAGATAGAATTAAGAGAAAAATAGTATAACATAAAATGTCATTTAAAATATACATAAACACATCAGATTTCCTCTAATTTGTTAAATCATGAGGTATAGATTTAAGGGATTTAAAAGCTGGCATCATAGACAATCCTCATGCATGCAAATAAATCCACATGGCAACCATGCCTTTTATCACTCCCTCACTTGGCACAGATGCATTAAAAATTAATAATTAGATGGCAGATAATATGTTTAGTGGATATAGAAGGGCATGGACATTGTTTAGTTGGAAAGACGATTTGAATCTATGAAGGTAGAAACAATGTTTGAAGGCGAGCATGAGTTGTCATCAATGGAGGGCCATAATGAATATTGTCTGAGATCCAGTCTCATTTCTGATGGGATTAAGCAACGACTTCAAGTGGTTTCCACCTTTAATTTCTCTCCATGTCTCTACAATGAGAAGAGAGCAACCGCCCTAAATTTCTCTATATATCTTTGCAACAAGAAGGGTGGAGAAGGGAGATGGTGATATATCTGAATAATTATATGCAACGAGAAGGGAAGAAGAAGAAGAGCAGGTATGGGAAAATCTGGGCGTTTCTGAAAATTTTTATGTGGCTAGCGAAGGTGAGTTTGAACCGGGAACCTCAAGAATTTGGGAAGAAATTGGCATGAAAATCGATCGCGACAGTTGTCATCTACTGAAGGAACAGGCGAGGGTTAGAGCGTACGATATCGAATTGGATGGCGGATTTTCTGCTTTTTATGCTCATAAGTGCACTGTTGGACTCGAACCCCTGACCTGGAAATTGATTTGCTTTGGAATGTAAGGGAACATATATCGAGTGCTTCATTCATCTTTGAAGTGTTTCGATCATCTTGTGGTCGTGGATGTTTCACCCGATATCCTCAAATTGATATCCTCGAGACCCGAAGAGGTGATGTACTGGATGTGTGTGGTTTCATCAGGGGAAGTGTTTCCTTTGCTAGTAAAAAATGTGGGGGAGATGTAGAAATTCAGGCCTGCAGTAGATTAATTTCACTCACAGCAATTAACAATTGATCATGCAAATTATCAACAATGGAGACTGAATATGGAGCTGTAACACAAAATTATATTAACTGAGTGTACAATAGCCAAACCTGTAATAACATAGGCTGCTGAATATATAGAATACATGAGCAAATCAAATGCATAAGGAAACATCCAAATCTAGCATAAAGCAGGCTTACCCAAAATAGGCAAATCCCCCATAGGTGTAAAAAGCTGATCCCAAATCTATCAAGGACCCCACGAATTAGCAAGGGCGCATGGGCAAGCTAAAGAGTGGTCAAATGGCAGCTCATACATGCTTTTGCATGGAGGAAAGAGTGGAGGATGAAAGGGGAATAAAACAAGTTCACCTCACCTAGTCTAGCTTTCCTTATGTGCTTTAAAAACTGGAAAAGCAGTCAACAAAGCAGAAAAAGCAGAAGGGCGCCTAGGAGGCCAGGAATAAAGCAGATTTGATTCCCAGGACTTTCCAAAGCGCTCCATGAGTCAATAATGGCAAGTTTGACCTCTATGGATAGGCAATTGACAACTTGCACATGGTGGGACTCATGGACTAGGCAAATAAGACAAAATAAATGAAATAATGTCTAAGTGGGTAAATACTATGGGTTGATTATTCTAACAGGAGAAGGCGCAACTGGTTGCTAAAACTCTTGCTAGATGCAAAAAATGGCATGAAATGGCCCATTCTAGGGAAATAAAGATAACTTCGATATGTTTAAAAAATGAGAGAAAGTTGTGTATGTATACAATATAATTTTATGTGATGAAAGCAAGTCAAGGAAAATAAGTGAAAATACGTTACATCAAACTTCTAAATCGCCACAGTGAAAATAAGTTTCCTCCAAAAGACTTTTGTACATAAATTTTTTAAATCTGAAAACATTCGATGAATAAGTCAATATTTTGCCTTGATCCTTTGAATACCAATGAAATATTACAAAGCAAAAAAGTCCAAAAATCCAAGGAACATAGTTATAGGAGTTTTCCAAATTTTAGGTAACTTTAGAGAACTTGGTTTCTTCTCGTGTTGTTTTAAAATGCATTAATTTTGTTGGGGTCCAGTCTGTCTACCTCACCTTATGGAGTAGCTTGAGTTGGGAGGCAACAAGAGGACTCCCATTCTCCGACTTATGTGTCTCACATGTGGGGGGCACATTGATTCTAATATTGGTGCTCCCAGTACTGGTCTGTAGTAACTTAGTAGACAATAAATTGACACATTTATCATGACTGCCTTCAAATCTGGAGAGTCTTGATTTGCATATTTGTGATTATGCTTTTGGTGTCCTTTCTCTAGCTATAGAATAGATAGTACCATCTAATCCAACTCAACTTTTTTAGCCAAAAATGGTTTCTTTGCTCAGATCCAAATCCAAATGCCCTTACGGTATATCTTGGGAATTCTGGACTTTACACCAATTTTCTTCATCTTTGAAAGATTACATTGAATTCATTATGAATTGGGTATTTCAAATTACATTGAATTCATCGTGAATTGGGTAAACCTTACATTAACTGCAGCATTGGCCTTGTCTCTAGGTAACATGTTTTTTATTATAAAAACAAAATTCCCATTAATCCTGCCTTTAACTTAAAAGACCCTCCTACTTAGCTTGTGTTGAATAAATGAGAAAAGAAGGGGAAAAGTCATGGAATCATGAAGGGACGTTTGTGGGACAGTCAAAAGGAAAAGAAAAAGGTGGAACCAACGAGCAAAAATAAATAGAGTTTATACCTTTTCTCTCCCCAAGATTTCTAGACTTCCAACTGCACTGCATTGAAAATATCATTCCAGGACATGGGAAGCTTCAACCAAGTGGTAGTTAACCAAGGGTGTGTGTAACTCAATGTGTGCATGTTCAGGCTACATGGTGCTCGGTGTTCAATAAACACTCAACAACAACACATTAAAGTTGTTGTGGTGGGATTATGAATAGTTGGATTATGTGGTGGGATTATGAACAGTAGAAAGTAAAGAAACAGTCAAGCTCCTTGACAAGAAAGAAAACGACAGCACTAATTTGCAAGCTGCATTTCAGACAGAAGTTTAGGACGAATCTTGGTTGTGGCATTTCAGATTTGGACATCTGAATTTCGGTGGGCTGAAGCTACTGCACACAAAGAATATGGTGAAGGGATTGCCATTGATCAACAGACCATAAAGGGTTTGTAAAGGCTGCATTTTTGGAAAGCAGAACAGAGAGACTTTTCCAGTCAGAAAGTCATATAGAGCACGCACACCACTTGAAATTGTGCACTCTGATATTTGTGGTCCAATGCAGACATTGTCCATTGGTGGCTGCAAGTATTTTCTAACTTTTATTGATGACTACTCAAGAAAAACATGGGTATATTTTTTGAAACATAAATCTGATGCATTTAGTTATTTTCAGCATTTCAAGGCACTCATGGAGAACCAAAGTTAACACCGCATCAAGATCTTTAGAACCGACAGAGAAAGTAATAATGTTTCAAATGAATTTCTAAATTTTTGCAAGACCCATGGCATACATGGCATACAAAAACAATTTACTTTTCATGACCCATGGAAAGACCCATGTTCATGTTTCTATCCTTTTCATACATAAAGTCATGTGCTTTGTTTAACAAACTGTGCTTTATTTTTAGGATTAAGCATCATTTGACATTTTTTTGGTTTGCTTTAAATTTTAACTTTCATAAATATATTGTTATTTTAAATAACGTACCAATATAATGTGTAAAAAAATTGTAAAACATTAATAAAAAAATTGCTAGCTCTGTTTTGAGATTTGTTCTCCTTTATTTACTTTGGTTAATATGCATATATATATATATATATATATGGTCTTTTGGCTGAAATTCACTTTATTCTTTGTATAGAATACAACAATCTCTTTGCATAAAACAAAAAAGAAACTTTAATTATATGGTCTTTTGGCTGAAATTCACTTTATTCTTTGTATAGAATACAACAATCTATTTGCATAAAACCAAAAAGTAATTTCAATTATTTAGGCATGCATTTGCACATTGGTTTCTTAAACTTCATTTATTGTAATCACATCAGATCATTATTATACATATATTTATAATATACCGTGCACTGGAACATATAGTAATATCTTACAGTGCAGTGGAACATATAGTAATATCTTCGAGCCATTATTATTATGTTACTACTTATTCTAATTTTTCCTCAACCTTAAAATTTAATGAATGTTTTTATTTATTTTATTAATTTTTAAAATATATATTTTATGATTTGCTTAGAGTGTACCATAGAGAATGACCTATGTATTGATTTTTGGGACATTATGTCCCTATACATCATTGGAGTGGTATAAGTGCTAACCAAAAAGCCCCCAACCCAACGGAATCTCGTAGACCAATTTTGGTTTAAATCATTACAATTTTAAAATCAATCATTTAATTTAAAACAGTCCAATAAAATTGCAAAAAAATAAAAATAACAATTTTCAAACAAAAAATTGACAGGTTTTTATGAAAAAAGCCCGAGGCATTTTTAAAAAAAACACAAACTATACTGGTTATTAATTGTCGTTGTCTTCTGAGTAGTTCTGTGCCTAGCAGCGTTGATAATATTTTGCATGAGTAGGCGTCTCAATAATATATAAGGCGTTCTTTTCTTCAAATGTATTTAGGCCCCTCAAAGATGAATGTAATCATGGCACGTTTTCTTTCTTTGTGTTTTCAAGAGTTTAACTAAGTTTTAATTAAGCTTTTGAAAATTCAAGGAAAGAGCATGATCCCAAACTATCTTACAAATTTTTATAATTAAAAGTTAAAAAATAACAATATTGGTATTTAGGATTTGATGAGAAAGAAAAAGATTAACGGTTTGTTTTAACATTGGAGAGGTTTTTCACTGTGGTCAAAAAATGCTATAACTGAATTTTATTGTTTTTATCATAATGTCGAAATATTTATATTTCATTTTTTTTAAGTATATATTTATGTTTCTAGTTTAAATATTATAAATTATAAATTATTTTTTCAATATTTTTATCATAGACATTCCAAGCTCAACCTAACATTGATTCAAGTCCTTACATTAATTTATAATTAAAATGCAAGAGTACACTCATTCCAACTCCTTACATTTATTTAAATAACAAAAAACGAATACCTTATATTTATTTATAATAAAATTGAATAGTACCTTGAATGCTAACTCCTTAAATTTATTTATAATTAAAAAGTTATATTATACACATATAGTCAAACTCCACATAAACGTGTAAGATAAGGATTGACAATACTATGTTCAAATGAACGCGTCTCTACACAATACAATGAATAAAGAATTTAATGATGCATATGATGAGCAACTTCAGCGTGAAGTTCGTCTATGTCCTTGTGAGCCTATCATGTTGACATGTAACTTATGGGTGGAAGCAAGGTTGGTAAATTGAGCAATTGGGATGGTTCAAAACATTTATTATTGTGATGGATTTAAGAAACCACCACAATTGTGGATGTACACTATAGTTTGCTTTGATAATTACATTGGTATACCATGGGATGTCACAACTCCGAAAATTGTATCAATAACACTTATTTTTAGAGGAAATCCAAAGAAAATCCCATTGAGTATGGCTTGGGCTCTCACCATACACAAATCACAAGGTTTGACTTTAGAAAAAAATAACAATTGATATTGGTAATGTAGAGAGACAAGGTTTGACATTCACAAGGATTTCAAGAGTCAAATCCATAGATGGTTTAAGGATATCACCACCATTTACATTTGAAAGGTACACAAACATGAGTCAAAGTGCATATGCTAAAATTAGGAAGAAAGAAAAACAACATTTGCGATCCATCTCATTATAAATATTTTAATTATGATACAAACATGTTATTTCATGTGTTTTAATCTATTACAACCATGGATTTCTATGTTTTCATTTTATTACAATTTAATCGTATTTGATTGTATTTCTAATGTGACGAACAGCTAAGGATTGCAACATAACAATAGAAATGAAACATTAACTAAGGTCAAGTGTTTATTGATAAAAGGTTGGTTCTTTTAGTATTCCCTCTCTCTATTTTTATTCCAATAAAAGTTATTTATATTTTCTTCGATTTCACCAGCAATATTTGAATACATTGAATACAACTTTAATTTCTAATCCTCCTTTTTTTATTTATAGGATATACAAACGATGATCTTTTCCATGCAATCCAGAATAGATGGTCTCCTCCATGGACATATATTTAATATTTATGAGTTGATTATTTACTCATGATTAAACGTGTTTCTACATTGAGACTACATTGCAAAACTATTTAATTCCCACATTTTATTTTTAATCGTTTGATTTTTAATTTGTCCATTATCGCAATGGTTTGCAATATTTCAAGGAATATACAGGACACTCTCTGGAATATCCATAGCATTCATCTTAAAAAGTGTTCACATTTCAATGTGTATGGAGCATTATTTATAATTGTTACAATTGTAAGGACAATTACTTACAATTATTTATTTATACCAATTGTTTTATTTTATTAGTTTGATCTAAAATCAATCAATTATCGCAATGCCTTCTTAGGTATTCAAATACTATAAAGTTTAATCCTTAAACAACTATTAAAATCCATCTTAAAAAACTATCATATTTCCTTGGGTATCTAGCATTATAACAATTACTATTGTATGAGAATTTATATATTTATATTATTTTATAATAAAATATTAAATTAATATATTTAATATTTTGGAGATATGGCTATGTGTTCATCGGTTACTAGCAACAACCATATTAATAAGATTAATATGTTCTGAATACCCATATTTGACACATGCTTTAGGAAAAAAAATATTATCAATCTGTCAAATATATACCTGTCGGTGTATTCCAAACATATTAATGTTATTAATATGGTTGTTGCTAGTATAACCAGCGTAGATCCAAATCTTAGGCTCTATCAAGCGCCGAGAGGGATCAAATCTCTTCGTAGGTATCCATTGATTTGATTCAAACCAAAAGACACATCTTTTTGTTTAAGGTCCACATATAATATTTTATTATTAATATTTAATATTATTTATGGCCCACATATAATATTTATTGGAGGCCCTCCTAAACCATGTACAATAAAATGATGGGTTGTTTAAAAGGCCTTGCACATGGTTTTAAAACCATGCACATGGTTTATGGTTTTAAAACCATGTGCGAGGCCAACATTTTTTATTATTTTGTTAAGTAAAAACATTACAACATCTCCCCCATATTGTGTCTTTTTCCTTGCCCATATTTTTTTACGGATAATTAAATTTTCACTTTTTATTGTTTTGTTAGGTAGGAAGATTACAACATCTCCCCCATATTAGGTTTTTTATTTTATTTTGGCCTATAATTAAAAAAAAAATATTTTTTTATTAATAAAAATAACGCTACGTAACGTTACATAACATTACGTAACGTTACAAGATCTCCCCCATACTCGGCTGTAGAGCGCCTCTCGGCGCAAAACGTATGTGCCTAATTTAGGCCTATCAGAGATATTAATAAATTTAATGTGGTTGTTGCTAGTAACGAGTGAGCGCATAAACATATCTACAAAGTATAATAGAAATAATATTTTTTAATTAATTATAATATAAAATAAATAATATCATTTAATTACTATGATTTTATTTAATTAATATAAAACATTAAAAAAAACATAATATAGGTAAAATATTATTAATGTTATGTTTTTTCCTTATAGTATATATGAAAAAGATATCATCAAGTTAACTATAACCAATATTATTTATTATATATGTTAAGCATACTTTATTGTTTAATTCCTTTATAATTAATTATTTGAATATCCATTTGTAATTAATTAAATAATATCATTTATAAATCATATTATATAAATAATTAATTGTCATATTACAATTAATAGGCCATATTAATTTATTAATATTGGATATAAATCTAAATTATAATATATTTCGGAGATATTTATTAATATTAAGATATAAATCTAAATTATCATATTATGATATTAATATTAGTTTGACCATAATTATCTTTGGCCGACTTCAGTGAATGACTTGGACATAGTTCAAAATGCAACACATAATTTTTTTAACATAGAATGTCACACTATTAATGTGTCACGTCTTGGGAATTATTGTAATGCCACATAATCCTAGGACACATTTTTAGTGTGACATAACCCTTAACGAACATTGCAATGATATAACCCTTCATAACAATCACAATGCAAAATAACTCTTGATGAATGTCGAATGTCACATTATTCATACATGTCACATCTTTGGTTGTGTCAGCATATACTAGAGACTATAGCGAACCATGAATGACTTTGGTCAACCATGGTTGACTTTATTATGGCATGTTTCACTTTAGAATCATATGATGATAGTTTACAATGCAACATGAAATTTTCTGAAATGTCACCATATTAGCGTGTCACAATTCAAGATGAAAATATCTAATCCCAATTACTACACCATGAATGTAACTTTGCCCAATATTCTTTGATTTATGTATAATATACAATTCAAGATGAACAAGTGTCACATGAACTTGATACATGAGAGGAGAATATATATATATATATATATATATATATATATATATATATACACACACACACATATATATGCCTAGCATTGCTAAATCCAAAAAGATATTATAAAAAAAAAATCACGTGAAATATTTTTATGTAATTAATACAATATTTAATTAGTTTATAATGCAACTGATATTCATATCTGCAATGTTCCTCAAACGATTTTTTATATTGTAAAAGTGCAACATTTTTTAAGGGTTATATTTGATTGCAACATTGATGCAGTGTTGTCACATAAATGATCACATTGATATTTGGAATGTTGTTGAAGGGTTTAACTATATTTGATACATTCCTTAATGGTTTTGTCCCATTGTGACATTTATCGAGTGTTATGTTTCATTCTGACATTCATCAAGTGTTAATCTAGATTATGCCATTTCTCCATGGTTAGGTTGCATTATGATGTGTTCCTTAATCTTGGGCATTGTTGCAATGCAACATAACCCTTTACCAATGTCACAATGGGACATAACCCTTCATGAACATCATAATGCGATGTAACCCTTGATAAACATCACAATGCGACATAACCCTTGATGAACACTGAATGTCACATTATTAATGCGTAGCATCTTTGGTTATATCAGCATATATAAGACACAATTTAAGATTAATAGTTTTGTCGCATTATGAAATTTATCGAGTGTTATGTTGGATTATGACATTCATCGACTGTTTTGCTGGATTGGGACATTTCTCCATGGTTAGGTTGCATTATGCATGTGTTCCTTAATGCATTTTAATATTGTCTTTTTAATTATTTGTATAATCATCAACTATGGTATTTAATCAAAATTATGTAATAGATGCAATAATAAAAAATTAGTTAGTTGAAAATACTATTGTTTAATTGTTGTTTAATTAATACGATATTTAATTAATTTATAATACAATTGAGATTCATATCTACAATGTTGCTAATTTAATTTTTATTTTGGTTAACCATGCTTTATTTTAGTTTTATCATAGTTAATGATGGTTGAATAGTGAACCAGGTGGCCCTACTTCACAATGGGATATGAAATTTCCTAAACATTGAATTTCACATTATTAATGTGTCACATATTTAGCATTGTTGCAATGCAACATAACTCTCGACCAATTTCGCAATGGGACATAACCCTTGATGAATGTCACAATGTGATGTAACCCTCGGTAAACATCACAATTCAACATAACCTTAATGAGCGTTGAATGACACATTATTAATGTGTTGTGTCTTTGGTTATATCGGCATATATCAGACGCTATAGAGAACCATGGGTGACTTTGGTCAACCATGCTCAACTTTAGCAAGTAAAATAGGTTTAACCTTTATTTAAACATGGTTGAATTTGGTTAACCATGCTTGACTTTAATTTGACCAAAGTTTACAATGGTTGAATTTAGTGAACCACGTGGCCATAGTTCACAATGTGACATGAAATTTCTAGAACATCAAATTTCACATTATTAATGTATCACATATCGATCATTGTTACAATGCAACATAACCCTTGACCAATGTTACAATATGGCATAATCCTTGACCAATATTGCAATCTAACATAACTCTTGATGAATGTAGTAATGCAACATAACCCTTTATAAACATCACAATGCAAGATAACCCTTGATGAACATCGAATGTCAAGTTATCAATGTGCCACATCTTCATTTGTGTTGGCATATATCGAACACTGTAGTGAACCATGACTGACTTTGGTTAACCATGCTTGAATTTAACCATGGCTCACTTTAGCAAGTAAGGATTGAATTTGGTTAACCGCATTTAACTTTTGTTTACCACGCTTGAATTTAGTTTCACCATAATTAACTATGGCTGACTTTAGTGAACCACGTGACCATCCTTCACAATCCGACATGAAATTTCCTAAATATCAAATGTGACATTATTAATGTGTCACATCTTGGGAATTTCCACAATGCAGCATGACCCTTGACCAATGTCATAATCAAACATAACTCTTAATGAACATCGCAATGTGACATAACCCTTCATGAATGTCATAGTACGATGTGAGCCTTGATAAACATCACAGTGCAACATAACCCTTGATGAACACCAAATGCCATATTATTAATGTGTTGTATCTTTGGTTGCGTTGGCATATACCAAACACTATAGTGAACCAAGGTTAACTTTGGTAAACCATACTTGACTTTAGTTCGACCATAGTCAACCATGGTTGAATTTAGTGAGTAATTTTTTACCTTTGATTAATTGTGGTTGAATTTGGTCAACAATGCTTGACTTTAGTTTGACCATAGTTAGCCATGGCTTAATTTAGTCATTGACATGGCCTTAGATCATAACCCTTGATGAATTTTGAGTGCCACATTGTAAATTCGTCACATCTTTGATTATGTCGACATATACCAGACACTGTAGCAAAGCATGGTTGACTTTGGTCAACCATGATTAACTTTAGTTTGGTCATAAACAATCATGGTTGACTTTAGAGAGTAAGCTTTTATGTTTTATTAACCTTGGTTTACTTTTTTAACCATGATTGACTTTAGTTTGACCATAGTTAACCATGGTTGAATTTAGTGAACCATGTGGACATAGTTAACAATGTGACAAGAAGTTTCCTAAACATTGAATGTCACATTATTAATGTGTCACGTCTTCGGTATTGTTACAATGTTATGTACCAATGTTGCAATGTGGCATAGCACTAATTCACAATGTGACATAACCCTCGATGAATGTCGCAATGTAACACATTAGTTGATAAACATCACAATGTGTCATAACCCTTGATAAACTTTGAATGCCACATTATTAATGTGTCACATATTTAGTTGTGTCGGCATATACCAGACAATGTAGCAAACCATGGATGAATTTGGTCAACCATGCTTGACTTTAGTTTGGCTAAAGTCTACCATGGCTAACTTTAGAGAGTAAGGATTAACTGTATTTAACCATAGTTGATTTTGTTTCACCATGCTTGATTTTAGTTTTACCATAGTTAACCATGGATGATTTTAGTGAATCACATGGCCATACTTCATAATGTGGCATCAAATTTGTTGAACACAGAATGTCACATTATTAATGTGTCACATTTTGGGAATTGTCATAATGCATCATAACCCTTGAATAATGCCGCAATGGGGTATAATCCTTTATGAACATCGCAATTTCATGTAACCCTTAATAAACATCATAATGCGACAAAACCCTTGATGAATGTTGACTACCACATTATTAATTTGTCACACATATCATTGTGTCAGCATATACCAGACATTGTAGTGAACCATGGTTGACTTTGGTCAACCATGCTTAACTTTAGTTTGGTCATAAACAATCATGGTTGACTTTAGCAAGTAGGGCTTGACATTTGCTTAAAATTGGTTGACTTTGTTTCACCATGATTGACTTTAGTTTGACCAATTTTAACCATGGTTGACTTTATTGAACCACATGGCCATAGTTCACAATGCATCATGAAGTTTCCTAAACATCGAATGCCACATTATTAATGTGTCACATCTTGGGCATTGTTGCAATGCGACATAACCCTTGACCATTGTCACAATGTGACATAACCCTTGATGAACTCTGAATGTCACATTATTCATGTGTCACATCTTTGGTTGTGTTGAGATATACTAGAACCATGGCTAACCTTGGTTAACCATGGTTAATACAAAATTAAAAATATTCATGTAAATTTATTCTTTTCAAAAAATAAATTCAAATTATGCTTAATACAAAATTAGAAATATTCATGTAAATTTATTTTCTTTTCAAAAAGTAATTCAAATTACATATATAACGAAATTTATGTTTCAATTACATAATACATAGTAAATTTGTTATTTTTGTCAAATGTCACATTATTAATGTGTCATATCGTGGGCATTGCCGCAATGTGGCATGACCTTTAACCAATGTTGCAATGTGACATAACCCTTGATGAACATAGAAAGCAACACAAACCTTAATAAACATCACAATGTGACATAACCCTTGATGAACACCAAATGCCACATTATTAATGTGTTGCATCTTTAGTCACGTCAGCATATAACGGACATTGTAGCAAACCATGGATGATGTAAAGGTGTTCTTTTTATTACATAATGCATAGTGATTTTTTTTAAATGTATTTGAATTATTTCAAACATTATCTTTATCATTGAGTTTACATAAATATAGTACTTTTTTTTTAAGTATATGTCATCCCAATTACTACCTCATGAATATAACTTTGTCCAATATTCTTAGATTTATGTACAATCTACAATTCAAGATGAAGAAGTGTCACTTTTGAGGATATATATATATATATATATATAAACCATAAGCTAACATACAAGACTAGTGTAAATAATGCATAGTGAAGTTGTTCTCTTTATTTACATATTTGTTCATAGCATTGCTAAAGCCATTAAGAAATTCTTGGAAATATATAAAAATAATTTTATGTAAGTTTTTTTTGCTTTCCAAAAGTAAATTGAAATTATATGTATAGAGATATTTATGTTAATATTTTTTTTCTACCCAAAAAGTGACTTCAAAATATATAATGCATAGTAAATTTGTTCACTTTATTACATAATGCATAGTGAAGTTATTTTTGCTTATAAATATATGAATAAGTTCCAACATTATCTTTATCATTCAGTTCACATAGATATACTATATTTTTTCTATAGTATTTCTCATCCCAATTACTACATCAGTGAATGTAAATTTGTTTAATATTCTTAGATTAATGTACAACCTACAATTCAGGATGAAAATATCTCATCCCAATTAATACATCATGAATGTAACATTGTCCAATATTCTTAGATTTATGTACAATCTACAATTCAATATGAACAAGTGTCACCTGAACTTGATACATGGGAGGAGCATATATATATATATATATATATATATATATATATATGCTAAGGGAATCATCAATTGAAGACTGGGCTAGTACTCGCGTGACACAAGGTCCAGAGATCTAATCCCACTACCACTATACCCCTAGGTGCCCCACACACCCCACAAGCACGGCACACGAGTAAAGCTGGGTGTGATTTGAACTCATGACCTCCAATTTAGAACATGTTACTTCATATCAAGTGAACCGCCAATGAGCCACACCCGTGCGGGCTATGGGAGGAGCACATACACACACACACACACACACACACACACACACACACACACATATGCCTAGCATTGTTAAATCCATGGAAATATAAAAAAAAATCATGTAATTTTTTCCTTTAAAAAATCTGAATTTAAATTACACATATAAAAATAGTTATGCTAATATTTGTTTTCTACCCAAAAAATGACTCCAAATTACATAATGCATAGTAAAGTTGTTTTTTTTATTACATAATATAATGAAGTTGTTCTTTTTTTAATATATTTAAACCCTTTCCAACATTATCTTTAATATTCATTTCACATAGATATACTATATTTTTTTATAGCATATCATAATTACTACACCATGAATGTAACTTTGTCCAATATGCATAATAAAGTTTTTCTTTTTATTACATAATGTATAGTGAAGTTGTTCCTTTTTTAATATATTTAAATTCTTTACAACGTTATCTTTATCATTCATTTCACATAGATATACTATATTTTTTCTATAGTATATCTTATCCCAATTACTACACCATGAATGAATGTAACTTTGCCCAATATTTTTAGTTTTATGTACGATCTACAATTTAAAATAAAGAAGTGTCACTTGAATACTACATGCAAGGACTATATATATATATATATCCTCACCTAATATTAGAAATCATAAGCAAACAAAGAGACTCATGTAAATAATGTATAGTGAAGTTGTTCTTTTTATTTATATATCTGAATTATTTTCAACAATATATTTATCTTTCACTTTACATAGATAGCTATAATTTTCCTACAACATAATGTGTGGTGAAGTTGTTTTTTTTTTAATATATTTAAATCCTTCCCAACATTATCTTTATCATTCACTTCACATAGATATACTATATATTTTTTATAGTATATCTCATCCCAATAACTACACCATGAATGTAACTTTGTCCATATGTATAGTAAATATGTTCTTTTTATTACATAATGCATAGTGACGTTGTTCTTTTTTTTAAATATATTTAAATCCTTTATAACATTATCTGTATCATCAGTTCACATGGATATACTATATTTTTTTTATAGTATATCGCATCCCAATTACTACATCATGAATGTAATTTTGTCCAATATTCTTATATTTATGTACAATTTACAATTCAAGATGAAAATATCTAATCCCAATTACTACATCATGAATGTAACTTTGTCCAATATTCTTCGATTTGTGTACAATATACAACTCAAGATGAACAAGTGTCAGCTGCACTTGATGCACTTGATACATGGGAGGAGTTACATAATGCATAGAGTTGTTTTTTTAATACATAATGTATATTAAAGTAGTTTTTTTAATTACATAATGTATACTAAAGTTGTTTTTTTAATATATTTAAATCCTTTCCAACGTTATCTTTATCATTCACTTCACATAGATATACTCTATTTTTTTATAGTATATATCATTCCAATTACTATACATGAATGTAACTTTGTCTAATTTTTTTTAACAAGAACCAAGAATATATTGTATTAAATAAAAGGTTGCATGCAGCCAGGCTTACAAAAGAAGAGACAAAGCTCTGAAATTCAAACTGTTTGTAACAAAAATGCCTATGCTGCTGAAAGTGTAAGCTAAAACCAAAGCATTATCGTTGTTCAAAAAAGTATGTTGAAGCCCTTCAAAGGGTAGATACGTACATAATTTCCTAATACTAAAAGACAAAAAAACCATAAAATACCATAATACTGAGACTGTTGCTACTACTTATCCAGTGGGGCTTTTCCAGGATGGGAAACTGAGGTCTCCACCATTGTATGATCCCTTGAAGGAGAGGTTTGACAGTGGCTGCAATGATTCATTCTAACTAACTTGTGCAAGTATTCCTTCATGTATCAAATGGTTCCCATAAGATCATAGAGATATTTGTGGTTATGTTCAATCCTAGCATCACCATTTCCCATTTGCTTGGAAATCCACTTGAATTCTTCAGCTGTATAATTTCCTTCTTTTGCCCCCTGTTCACAACGTCACAAAGTCAACGAAGGTGATGCTTGATGTCCTTCAGCGACGCCTGCAAAACATTCAATGTTACCTTTTTATCGTTTTCATCCATCTCTGCAAAAGAATTCAAGCCTGTGTGAACAGGAAAAGAAGTCTGCACTTCCTGCACATAGGGTGACCTTCCCTTATCCTCAAGACTGAGAAGACCGAGAGCCGAGGAGTGCAATAAATATGCTGAGGGTGAAACTAACTCTGCACTGTGACTAGGATGATCCAAGAACTTAGATGGGGGATGAAGGTTATCACCTTCCATTGTTCATGACATGCAACTAATCAGTCTGGGAGAGCCAGCCCTGGCATCAATAACCTTCACATGGGCGATGACGATGGGGGTGCATGTCTTCCAGTTGGTTTCCAGGAATAGTACGAGATGTCAGATGTAGTGAGGACGTTGGTGATTGTAGGATTGAGGTAGAGGGGTGGCGTCCACCATAGAGGAATGAGAATTAGAAGTTTCGAAGGTAGAGGCACTAGGCATTGAGACTAGGCCACCCAAGATCCTCCTTTGGGACAACCACATATTGAATTTAGTTCTAAGGAACATAACTTGGAGTTGTTAAAATGCCATTCACCCTTGAGCTAGTTGTTGGTCTCCTCTTGCTTAGTCTCTGCAGCCTCTATTTGCTTTGGGAAATTGCTGCACTCTAGAGAGAAGGATTTATACGATAATATTGTCTACCACCATCAAATGTTTGACTCCTCAGAATCTATGATAGAGAAATGAAATAACTGGTAAATGTTGCCATGATTAAAATATCACAACATAATTTTGTTTAGAGTCTCCATATGCCATACAAAAAATATATGGGTTGTGTAAAACCCATTCATCCGCTTAAGGAATTGAAACTAAGGGTGAACTATTACTGTGAAAAACAAAAATAACTTGTTTAGATCCATTCTTGTTCCCCATCAAGCACCTAACACCTCCATTTATCTTTCAATAGAATGATTGAACTCTCAATCTTATTATCCACAAGGAATACTCCAAAATTCATATAACAATAAAAAGTAACATTTGAGTAAGAAACAAAGAATACATTCTCATAAATAAAAAATCATATAAAACAAAGTTGTTAGGATTATTAATCCTCCCTTGACCATATTGTCTATTAGATTATTTAGTATAACTTAGGAACCTTAATTAATTAATTGGGTGCACTAGTACCATTGGGTCCACTTGGCCTAATGGGGCCACATATACTAGTCACTAGAGTGTGGGGAACATTGCTAGAGGTTAATTGCCACTTATTGCATGTGCATGCATCAGTTTGGGAACCTCTTATACTAATCCATACATTTTAGGAGCCACTAGGAGTCCCAAAACCAACCTACTTCAGTTATTTGGAGTAGTATTAGTTAGTCTTAGTTAGCCCCCAGTTACATTCAATTACTTCACAATCAGTTAGTTAGCTCTAGCAATCCATGGTTGCATGGGGAGGAGATATTTTCCTACCTACCACACTCAGTTGCACTGAGTTAACTAGCTATAACTGATTGATTGAGTTGTTGGACATCAGGGAATTGATCGAATGGACTCCAATATTGTTTGGGAGACCATGAGTTAGATATTTAGTTAGTTACAATCAAGATCCACTTGGTAGATTCGAATTGCTCCCTAATGCATTTGAATTATTCCTATTTGTAACCTATTGTACATTGGATTTATTATTGTGAATGATACTATAAATTCCTGAGCAATACTTGTCTATTTCCTATGTGGTTTGTTTTTTTCAGTTTGTATCTTCATTCTCCATTTGCTACAAAAATTATTAGAACTATCTGCTTGAAGATATAAATGGCATTCAAAGTATAATATGGTCTCAGAACCTTCTCAAGTAGGTTTCATCGTTGTTTCTCTCCAACATCAAAAGCAGCTGGGTTTCCACAGAAGTCCCCTATGAAAATTGGCTAGCTCTGAATTTATTTAGAGTAGTGGAGAGGGCATGACAGACCCTGAAAACATGTTCATGTTGAGAGCAAATCCATAATTCTAACAGCTCATATGTTTTAGTGTGTTATTGCAGTGAAATTACTAGTGCTACATAGCTTGTGTGAAGTTTTTGCAGTCATATAGCCTAAGCAATTATGAGCTCTCATACTCCTGAAACACGGATCCTCACAACTTCAAACTATATTGATTGGAGGATTGATATGAACCTGGCCTTATGCAAGCATGTCTATCACATGATCATCCATGGATGGGAGGCTGAACCTCATCAGCCAGTAGAGTGGAAAAAGTTTTTGAACTATTGTGATGAATCATTCGGGTACTTATGTACTTATATATCCAGATATCTCCTCTTCCACCTAGAAGGATTGAGAACTCTCAGAGAATCCTGGGAGAAGCTTGATAGATTGTTTAACAAACAAGATGAGATTTAGGGACACATTCTGGAGAATGAGTTGGTATCATTACATCCCAGCAGTTTTGAATCTATTGAACAATTCTTTACTAAATTCAAGTCTCTAGTTCTCCAATGCAGACAATGCAAAATAGAGCGGAAGGATGATCAGAATGTCCTTTCTATACTTAGAAAAGTAGGCCTTTAGTATTCTGTATTTGTTTCCATATTTTATTCCAAGTGGGAAAGCTTTCCTAATTGGAAAATTCCTTCATTAGATTCTTTTTCCGAGTCCTTAATCAAGGAGCAAGACAAGTTGATTAGAATGGGATTCATGAAGACCTCCAATGATCAAGATCTCCTAGTTACTAAATCTTCCAAAGCATAAGAAAAGGGGAAAGAAAATAAGAAGGAGCCAAAAGCAGCTGATTCAAATCAGCAAACTTCCAAAAGGGCCTGTGGCTCTAAGAGGAAAAAGAAAAAGTGCCCCTACTGTATGAGGGGTTTTCATCCAGAAGACTCGTGCGTGAAGAAGACCATCGACCAGATGAGATATCTATGTGTACAGAAAAATATTTCCCTTCCACAAAGGGTAGTGATGTCAGATGATGAATAGTAGACTGAAGAAGATGAGATGTGATTGCATGCAAGCATGTCTCTGTCGAAGGCTTTTGTGATAGATTTTGGAGCATCCAACCACATGGTTGCTTCCAAGAAATCCTTCATCACTTTCCCTCTATCGGGAGGACCTAGCAGTCATATGGGAGATAAATCTAAAATCATATATGTTGAGAGAGGTTTAGATAAAATCCAGCATGATGATTTCTTTCCCTCTCCTATAGAAAAGGAAATTTTTGAAGATGGAGAAGAAGCATATTTGTCCCTACAGTCGATTCGAATGGAAGAAAGTCTCCTTGAAGTGACTCCTTCACCTGTTGCTCCAGAAGTGTATGAGATCTCTGATATCTCATATCCTCACATGTATTATCCAGAAGAAGACATTTGAATATCTGTTTGTGAAGAAAAACACTTCTTTTATTCTTTGCAAAAACTCTCTAGTAATTCTTTAAATTTTGTGCATAGTTTACCGGTGATTGTTTCAGAAACGGTAAAGGAATTTGATTTCTCTATCTATAATAATGTTGCTAGTGTGAAGATAAGTAACCATTGATATTATGGAAATAATACCATATTATAAGAGTGATCCATTCACTCGCATTAATCTAGAGCTTCCAGTAAATTCCGATAGGATTGCATGCACCGAAAATCAGAATTTTGAAGAAGGAGAAAATTGTGCTTCTACCGTCTCAGTGGAGCAAAGTTTTGGATCTGGTATGGATATATTTGGATTGGATTTAGTTTCTGATCTGATAATATTCTATTCAGGTTTTAATATCCAAGGGCTTTCAGTATTTCTTGTAGCTGCTCTCATCAATTTTGGTGTGAAAAATCAAGTACCGCAAGTCTCCTTCAAAACTGTTGCTGGAGATTTGATTTCATTCCAAACTTTTGGATATGATATGGAATTATTTGGATATGGTATGATATTATTTATATCTTATATGATATTATTTGGTAAAAATTTTAAGATTCAAGAGCTTTCAGTATTGCTTGTAACTGGTTTCATCAATTTTGGTGTGACAAATCAAGCACCGCAAGTCTCCTTAAATTTTGTTATTGAGGACTCGATGTTATTTCTCTCTTATGAGGTTGATGATATTATATTTTGTGAATTATTGGTTATTGCTGAAGCTATATCATATTATGGATCTCAATCATTCACTCTCCACAGTCCCAGGGCTTCTCCACCTATCACATGCTCATCTCCTAATAGAACTACTAAAGTTGGAGACAGTTTGCTTCATCCTAGACACTTTCTCCTAACTCTTGGGGATGATTTTACCACTCATGGTTTTCTGTTCAAGGCTGAAATAGAGTCAGTTTCTTGGGTGTTCCTCACATGGTTTGAATTCCCAAGAACCTTTGCTCTCTCATCAGCTGATTTCAGCTGCTCTACATGGGTCCAGTTTTAATCGTGCAGCTGTTTATTTTCTGATTCAATTGAGTATATTGTTCTTCTTTAAAAGAAGAAGATTCCTCCATAAATAATCATTTGTTTGGATCTAGAGGTTCACCTGCACAGAAGAACCAAGATGCTACTGCAAATGGAAGCAAAAAGTTTAACAAATTTTTATTCAAAATTTGTATTTCTGCTTATTTTGACGAGGGGGTTTCCCATGAGGTTTTCCCCTATTTCCTCGATTATATTAAGCAACATTTTTTTTAGATTGTATTTGGGTGACCTATGTTCTTTTTACCAGGGCCCATAGTTTTCCAAGTTAGGATTTAGGGGGGGTGTTAGGATAATTAATCCTCCCTTGACCATACTGTCTATTAATAGATTATTTAGCCTAACTTAGGAACCCTAATTAATTAATTGGGTCCACTAGTACCATTGGGTCCACTTGGCCTAATGGGACCACATGTACCCATCACTAGAGTGTGGGGAACATTGCTAGAGGTTAACTGCCACTTATTGCATGTGCATGCATCAGTTTGGGCACCTCTTATACTAATCCCTACATTTTAGGATCCACTGGGAGTCTCGACACCAACCTACTTCAGTTAGTTGGAGTAGTACTAGTTAGTCTTAGTTAGACCCCATTTACATTCAATTACTTCACAATCAGTTAGCTAGCATTAGCAATACATGGACAATGCATGGATGAATGGGGAGGAGAGCTTTTCCTACCTACCACACTCAGTTGCACTGAATTAACTAGCTGTAACTGATTGATTGAGTTGTTGGACATCAGGGAGTTGATCTATTGGACTTCTTCGATATTTATTGGGATACCATGAGTTAGAGATTCAGTTAGTTACAGTCAAGATCCACTTTCTAGATTCAAATTTATCCCTAATGCATTCGAATTCTTCCTATTTGTAACCTATTGTACAGTGGATTTATTATTGTGAATGATACTATAAATTCGTGAGCAATACTTGTCAGTTTCTTGTGTGGTTTGTCTTGTTCAGTTTGTATATTCATTCTCCATTTTCTGCAAACATTATTAGAACCATCTTCTTGGAGATCTAAATGGCATTCAAATTCTAATAAAAGTAACGTGAAGATGCATCTTTCTACAGATGAAATAATGAGACCATGCGCCTCTTCACATCTTTCTCTAGATGAAATAATGAGACCATGTGTCCTCCGTCAAAGAAACCTTAACCAGAGATGGAGATGGAAAACCCTACCTCGTCCTGCAGAAAAAAAAAAAAAGTGAAATTAATGGTCAATTTATTTAACCCTGAATGTAGAAATGGTTTTTGAAGAGCAAGGGTTTTCAATGGAATGCCACTCATTTAGCCAGACTTCCATGAGTTAAGATGGATGCAAAAACGGTTACCGAGTGAGTTCTTGGATATGAGAGCAGCCGCATGATTTATCACTGAAGGCATAAACGGATTCTACCACCATTCCTGATTAACTAAACCATTCCTCCCTTAACTTAAACAATTTAGCCCTTAAACTATTCGTTATCCTTAACAAAAATCAGACGATGATTGAAATGATCCAGACTTCACACTTGTCATGCCAATGTTGATCTTGATGATCCGCTCGCTCAAGTCCAAATCCCAAGTATGAGATTTATGCATAATGTTGTTTAATTAATAATGCGGCATTTATTGTTTAGGAAATTTTATTTTTCATTGTAAAGTATGGCGATGTAGTTCACTAAAGTATACCATGGTAAACTATGGTAAACTAGATGTCAAGCATGGTTAAATAAATTGAATCACGATTAACTAAAGTGAAGCCTCGATCAATGTTGTCAACCATGCTTAACTTTGGCCAAATTATAGTAAAGCATGGTTCACCAAAGTCATCCATGGTTCTCTATTGTGTCTAATATATGTCGACACAACAAAAGATGTGACACATTAATAATGCGACATTCAATGTTTATAAAGGGTTATGTTCCATTATGAAGCTCATCAAGGGTTATGTCACATTGCGACATTGTTCAAGGGTTTTGCTGCATTGCAACAATACCCAAGATGTGACACATTAATAATGTGACATTCAATGTTAAGGAAATTTCATGTCACATTGTGAAGTATGGACACATGGCTTACTAAAGTCAGCCATGTATAACTATGGTCAAACTAAAGTAAAACATGGTTAACCAAAGTCAACTATAGTTAATTAAAGTTACGCCTTACTCACTGAAGTCAAACATGGTTGACTTTGATAAAACTAAAGTCAAGAATGATTGACCTAGGCACACCATTGTTCATTACAATGTCTAATATATGTCAACACAACCAAATATGTGACACATTAATACTGTGAAATTTGGGGTTCATTGGGGGTTATGTCACACTGTGATTTTTAGCAAGGGTTACATTTTCATTGTGATGTTCATTTAGTGTTATGTCACATTTAGACATTGGTCAAGGGTTATGCCGCATTATGACAATGCCCAACATGTGACACATTAATAATGTGACATTTGATGTTCCAAAAATTTCATGCTGCATTGTGAAGTATGGCCATGTGGTTTGGTAAAATCAACCATGGTTAACAATGGCTAGTTAAAGTTAAGCATGGTTAACCAAAGTGAACCACAATTAACTAAAGTCAAGCCTTAGTTTGTAAATTCAACCATGGTTGACTTTAGTGAAGCTAAATTCAAGCATGGATGACCAAAGTCAGCCATGGTTCTCTACAGTCTTCGGTATATGCTTGCAGAACCAAATATGTGACACATTAATAATGTGGCATTCGATGTTTATCAAGGGTTGTGTTCCATTAAGGGTTATGCTACATTGCAACATTCATCAATGGTTATTTACATTATGATGTTCATTAATTGTTATGTCACCTTGGAACATTGGTCAAGGGTTATGTCGCATTGCGACAATGCCCAATATGTGACACATTAATAATGTGACATTCATTGTTTAGGAAATTTCATGTCATAGTGTGAAGTATGGCCATGTGGTTTACGAAAGTATACCATGGTAAACAATGGTCAGCTTAATGTCAAGCATGGTGAACTAAATTCAACCACAATTACCTAAAGTGAAGCCTTTGTTGTCAACCATGGTTAACTTTGGCCAAATTAAAGTCAAGCATGGTATCCCAAAGTCAGCCATAGTTCACTATAGTGTCTAATATATGTCGAAACAACAAAATATGTGACACATTAATAATGATAAATTCATCGTTTATAAAGGGTTATGTTCCATTATGATGCTCATCAACGGTTATGTCAAATTGCGACATTGGTCAAGGGTTTTGTTGCGTTGCAACAATACCCAAGATGTGACACAATAATAATGTGACATTCGATGTTATGGAAATTTCACATCACATTGTGAAGTATGGCCACATGGCTTACTAATTAATGTGTCCATAATTAATGTGAAGTATGGACACATTAATAAGTAAGGCTTGACTTGCCACATTGTGAAGTATGGACACATTAATAATCTGGCATTCAATGTTTATCAAGGGTTGTGTTCTATTAAGGGTTATGCTAGAGTTGCAACATTCATCAAGGGTTATGTTGCATTGCGATAATTCCCAATATGTGACACATTAATAATGTGACATGTGGCGTTCATCAAGGGTTATGTCGCATTGTGATGTTTATCAAGGGTTGTGTTGTATTGTGATGTTCATTGAGTATTATGTCACAATGTGAAATTGGTCAAGGGTTACCTCGCATAGCAATAATGTCTAATATGCGACACATTAATAATGTGAGTTTACATGTTGAGGAAATTTCATGTAGCATTGTGAAGTATGGCCATGTGGTTCCCTAAAGTCTACCATGGTTAACTATTGTCAAATTAAAATAAAGCATGAATAACCAAAGTCAATCCTTAGTCGATAAAGTCAACCATGGTTGACTTTGACCAAAATAAAGTCAAGCATGGTTTATGAAAGTCATCCAAGGTTCGCTATAGTGTTTGATATATGTCGACACAACCAAATATTCAACACATTAATAATGTGACATACGGTAGTTATTAAGGGTTATGTCACATTGTGACATTTATCAAGGGTTATCTTTCATTGTAACCTTCATCAAGGGTTATGTCACATTGTCACATTGGTCAAGGGTTATGTTGCACTGTAACAATGCCCAAGATGTGACATTCGATGTTAAGGAAATTTCATGTCACGTTATGAAGTATGGCCATGTGGTTTAATGAAGTCAACCATGGTTAACTATGATCAAACTAAATTCAAATATGGTTAGTTAAATTCAACTATAGTTAATTAAATTCAAGAATGGTTGACATTGACAAAACTAAAGTCAAGCATGGTTGACAAGACTACACCATGATTCGTTACAGTCACCATGGTGTCAATGTTCAGGAAATTTCATCTTGCATTGTGAATTATGGCCATGTGGTTTACTAAAGTCAACCATGGTTAACTATGGTGAAAGTAAAGTCAATCATGGTTAAACAAAGTGAACCATGATTAACTAAATTCAAGCCCTGGTTGCTAAAGTCAAGCATGGTTGAAATTTTCCAAACTAATGTCAAGCATGGTTGACCAAATTCAGCCATGGTTAGCTACAGTTTCTGATATATGCCAACACAACCAAATATGTGACACATTAATAATGTGACATTCGATGTTCATCAAGGTTTATGTCAAATTTTGAGGTTTATGAATGGTTAACCAATTTAGCAATGTGACATAACACCCAATAAATGTCACAATGCAACGCAACCCTTGATAAACGTCACAATGCGACATAACAATAATGCCTAATATGTGACACATTAATAATGTGATATTATATGTTGAGGCCAAGCATATTCTTGCTTTCACAGGTGAAAACATTGGAAATCCTGATGATCCAAGAAGAACACGGTCTGATTTCCAAAGAGAAGGTATTGCACTCTCTTGTCATGATGCTTTGTTGTCTAAAACTTGTTATTTAATTATAATTTCATATCCTAAGTCTTACTACCATGCTTGTAAATATCCAATATGGCAAGCTTCCATGGACGAAGAGCTTGATTCTCTTCAAAAAAATGCCACTTGGGAGCTAGTTTCTCTTCCACCTGGGAGGAAATTAGTTCAATGCAAGTGGGTGTTTGGAACAAAGGTTGCTTCTGATGGAAGCACCTAAAAATATAAGGCAATTCTAGTAGAAAAAGTTTCTCCCAAGTCCAAGGAGTGGACTATCATGAGACCTTCGCACCGGTTACAAAAATGGACTCCATCCACCTAGTTTTGGCAATTGCAACATCCAAACACTGGGAAGTGCATCATATGAATGTTAAGAGTGCCTTTCTGCATGGAGATATTCATGAGAAGATATACATAAAGCATACTGAGGGCTACAGTTCAGATCCATCTTTGGTTTGCAAACTAAAGAAGTCACTACATGGGCTAAAACATGCCCCTGCAAGATCATGGTATCCCAGGAATGATGCCTTCTTTCGCAAAACTTTCAAAGGTGTTAATCTGATATGGATGTTTATATAAAAAAATATGATGTTCATTTACTTATCATTGTTTTATATGTTTATGATCTCTTTATTACTGGTATCACACTTGCTTCCATTTCATTCATTAAATCTGCCCTTCATGATGCATTTGAGATGAGCGATTTGGGGCTCTTTAAGCAATTTCTGGGACTTGAAATTGCACAAAATTTTGATGGGATAATGGTCACTCAGTGTAAATAAATATCAAACCCATTATTTAAGTTTAACATGGATGAATTTAAGGCTGCTCCATTCCCTTTCAATTCAGGGATCAGCCTTGAACAAGGAAAAAGCACTCCACCCATGGATTGCACAATCTACCGCCAACTGATTGGTAGGTTTCTTTACTTGACACATTCTTGGCCGGATATCTGTTATGTTGTGAATGTTGTATCAAGATACATGCAACAGCTGCATGATATTCATTGGAAGGAAACCAAAAGGATCCTCCAATATATACAGGGCACCAGGACCTACGACATTCACTATGCTGCAGACTCTGAGCTAGAGTTGGTTGGTTACACAGATTCAGATTGGGAGGGAGATTCTATTGATCGAAACTATACCTCAAGATATGTATTCATGTTTGTTGGTGGCTCCATTTGTTGGTCTAGCAAAAATAATGTCACCATTTCATTGTCTTCAACAAAGGCCGAGTACAGAGGAGCAGTGAATGCTTGCATCCAAGCTGTTTGGTTGCAAGGCATTCTTTCAGAGTTTGATTTTGGAAGTGATTTTTCCACTATCATATTTTGTGACAATCGAAGTGTTATTAAGATCTCTATAGATCCATTTACCAAGTAGAGGACCAAACATGTAGAGATGCACATGCATTACATCAGAGAGTTGGTGCGTGACATGACCATTGTTCTATAGTACTACCCTACTAATGAGGAGATTACAGACATCTTCACGAAGAGATTTTCAGAGAAGAAGTTCACTTACCTCCATTCACTATTGGGGGTGAGTTCATCAGGGTGATCAGATTACTTATCCAGTGCTCATCTTGAGGGGGGGGGGGGGTTCCCACTGTGTTTTCCCTCTTTCCTCACTTAGATTTTTTTTTTTAGCATTGTTTGAGTTACCTTTTTGTACAGGATGACCTATGTCCTTTGTTTCCAGGGCCCTAGAATTTCATGCATTTTATTTTTACTCCTTCTGAGTATAGCTTAAGGGGGGGTGTTGGAGTCATTTACCCAACATGCACACTTATCTAGTCAATTTTGGCCTATTTACCCACTATCCTAAGTTTAATTGACTTACTTGGAATCAGATGAGCACACTATGACATCATCATGAGCACACCCATTCCCTCCTTCAGTCAAGGAGGCCAACTAAGCCTTCTCCTTCATTCAGGGAGACTAACTGGGCTTCCTCCTTCAAAGAGGGATCAATTTTGGGGTGATTTGAGTGTCATAAATGCACCTAATTGCTAACTGATTGTTGCTTCACCTAAGAATCAGTTAAGCTGAGTTGTAAAGGTGCCTCCATTCATTATTTTATTAGTTTTTCCCAATATTTATGAACTGGAGACAACTAGGGCGCCTCCAACCACTTCTGATGACAAGTGGCACTTCAGTTGACTCCATCGAAGCTACTTGGAGTTATGGATGCGCTGCCTCCTTGAGTTGGACATGTAGTTACATGTGATGAGTCACTTTCAGTTAGACTCAGTCATCTATTACACTCCAATTCAGTTAGAACTTAGTGTGAGATTTAGTTATGGATTAGATCAGTGGTTAACTAAGTGTGCCAATTGTGGTTGACATTTAGTTAAGCTACACCCATCCATACAATTCGAATGACCTCCTTGAGTATTCAAATTGTTGTGGCATTCATGCATTCTGCATGACATTGTATTCTACTATCATTCCATTATTGATTATACAGGGTCTACAAAATCTTATTGTGGTACTGTTACACCATTTTAATGTCTAATTTGTATTGAATCACTTGTAGACAATGTTTTAGTCCCTAGATTACTGTGACAGAATTAATATGGTATCAGAGCTCACAGTGGGACAAATATCATTCTCTTCAAAAACATGGTTTTTGATATATATTGCATGAAAAATTGAGAAAAAGCTCAAATTCCATCACTGCACCAGAAGAAGAAGGTTTACCACTTAATACCCCAAGTTAAGGAATTTTTTATCAAGCTTTCTTTATCAATTATGCTGGGTGTGATGAAAACCTGAAATGTGCAGGTTGTTCGACCTTACGATGACTTTATTGTGTTGATTTGCAGATTTTATAGGTTCACTGCATTCACTATAATAGTTGGATATGGCTTCTTCCATAGATCTTTTGACTCCTTTCAATTATCACCAATGGAAAGGGGACATGTAGATCCAGCTATGTGCCAAAGAACTCTACTGAATCACTATGGATACAAAATAATATCCTAACCATGTTGTGGACAAGGCTAGATTTTGGAACAATATGGATGAAGCCTACGGGTTCTTGTGTCTCTCTATATCAAGGGATGTTCTATTCCACCTCTCGGGATTGAAGACTCCAAAAGATATTTGGGACCACATTGCCTCCTTGTATGGAAACCAATATGATTTAAGGTTTTATCAGCTTGAAAACGAGTTGATGTCCCTTCAACCTAGCAATTTCGAGACCCTTAATGAATTTTTCACAAAATTTAGGCATCTAGTCCTTCTATTGAAGCAGTGTGAGGTGAATAAGGAGGATTATCAGCTCATCCTCACCATTCTCTCAAAACTTGGAACCGACTATTCAATATTTGTTTCTAATTTTCGTGATGGGAAGCTCACAACCCTAGGATGGAAGATGCCTACACTCAATGCCTTCATTGAGTCCCTAACAGAAGAGCATGATAAGATTGTCCAGATGGGGATCATCATATCCTCCCATGATCAAGCCCTTCTTGCCTCAATGCCCAAGGATCCGAAGGGTAAAGGGAAGCAGCAGAAGAATACAAAAACTAAATTCGAAGCTCCAAATTCTAAAGTTCAAAGCCAGCAGCAAGAAGAGCCTTCCAGCTTAAAGAAACACAAGAAAGGAAACCATGGGAAAGAGAAAGGCAAGTGTTCATACTACGAAAATGGTTTCCACCCTGAACATGCTTGCATGAAGAAGAAACTTGATAAAGCTACTTCTCTCCTCAAGAGAAATAACATCAATCTTATGGAATTCTTTCGGAGGAAAGACAATCAAAATCGGGAATACCAGCAAGAAAGGCGACATGTTCTCATGAAAAGTACCCCGAATTCCAAAGCTCTCATCATAGAATTCGGAGCTTTGAATCACATGATGGAAAGAAGATACTCCTTCTCTTCTCTGGACACTGGAAAAACCATTCCCATCCACATGGGATATGACTCGACCATCATATCGAAAGGATAAGGTACAACAAATCTTGAACATGGCTCTTTTTTCAATGTTCTATATGTACCCTCTCTGGCATCCAAATTCCTAAGTGTTTATAAAATGACTCATACTGGATTTCCCAAGAGATTAAACTTCAGCCCCGATGATGTGGAAATCAGTGAGATTTCATATGGGAAACTTGTTGCAAAAGGATTTGCAAAACATCATGCAAAATCCTATGAGTTTTCCCATTTTGTGGCGGATGCAAACCCCACCGCTCTTCTGACTCATGGAAATGAGGTCAGTAGAATATGGAATGAGATATTCAGCCATCTAAACTTCAAATACTTGTAGAAATTACAGAAAAATTCTATGGTTGAAGGCCTCCTGGTAATCAAAGCTACCACCAGAATTGCAAAGGCGGTATTTTGGGCAAGCATCCTGAGCATAAGTTTGATTGGGGGAAGGCAAGCCGAGCATCAAAAATCTTGGGGTTGATTCATTCTGATATCAGCAGACCAATTCCCACCACATCCTTGAATGGATCTCGGTATGTTCTCACTTTCATAGATGATTTTTCTAGATATACATGGGCCTTCTTCATCAAGAAAAAGTCAGAAGTCTTAGAAAAATTCATTGAATTGAAAGCACTGCTTGAGAATGCATTTGGGAAAAATATCAAATATTTTAGATATGATAATGGAGTGGAATATGTTAATAATGAGTTTCTGCAACTATGTTCCAATATTGGCATTCATATCCAACATTCAGTTACCTACACCCCCCAGCAGAATGATGTAGCGGAGAGAAAGAACCACTCTCTTAAGGAGATGATCACATGCATGCTTGAAGCTAAGAGATTGGCAGAAAATTTATGGGCTAAGGTCATGAATGTTGCTGTATACATTCAGAAAAGAGTGCCTCACTCATCCATGAAAGGGAAGAACCCTTTCGAATCCTACTTTGGACACAAGCCGGAAGTGTCGAATTCCAGGGTGTTTGGGTCCGTTGCATTGGCCCGAATTCCACATGATAAGAGGAAAGATTTGCAACCGCAAAGTATTGAATACCTGTTTATTGGATATCTAGAAGAATCTAAAGGATTCAAGTTGCTGAATATCAGAACAAAAGAAATTTTCATTGAAAGAAGTGTCTGGTTCGATGAGCATCTTCAAGAGGTAGAACTAGTGAAGGAGAAAACTATTGATTTTCCTTCCTATTCTGCTGAATATTTGGATGAGGAAATTGGGATTGATGACTCTGATTTTGTACCTCTGATATCTGATATCAGAGGTACAAAACCCAACAAAGAGACGTATCAAAAAACACCAATTCCACATGAGGGTCAAAACCCAACAAAGAGACGTATCAAAAAACATTAATTCGGACAAGACCAACATAGTCAAAACCCCATGAAGAAATTAAATGAGTTCCAGAAAGACAGTGGAGCTATTGTATTGCTAGTCCAAACACTGAGAAACCAGTACTCGAAGGAACCCTAAACCAGAGAAAGACAGAGGAGAGATATACGACCCCTATTCTCACTTTCTTTATGTGGCCGGTACTAAGCCCTTGAGTAAGGGACGGGATCCATACTACTGAGCGTTTGAGGACCATACATGGTCAGTAAACCAAACCCAATAATAAAACCAGACAAATATGGGAGACCCACAAATGCTGGAGACAGACACCGGTAAACCAAACCCAAGAAGTAAATCGAACAGAGATGGGAGACCCACATATGCCAAAAATAGACACATGGTCAGACGACAAATTCAATGATATAAACCCACCAGGCTCAGAGGTAGGCACCAATAGATAGATATCATAATCCAAGAAGAATAAATAAGACAAATAAAGAAAGAATCAGAAATATGTGGCCCCAACAAACCACGGACCGAGGTGTAGGGACCAGAAAAAAACCAAGTAAGAACAAAGGAGTTGTAGAAAACAAAGTACCCAATGAGAGTCGGGTGGAACCTGCCAGTAGTGTGCAGTACTCATTGGGAGCCCAGAAAAAGTTGAGATAACCCAAACCAAGTATTTGAGAAATGGGAGTGCATTTGTTGAGAAATTGCCATGGCAGTAGCTAGGGTTTGCTACTTAAAGGATATTAGAGAAACATAAGTGAAAAAGGTTTGAGGAGCTCTACATGTGCTAAAGACTTCATGTCTTAAAACAAATACTTTTCTCACATTATTTCAAAATGAAATAGGATTCTCACCTAAACTCCACGTGTAGAGCCTATTAGATCATTAACAGGGCCATTACTTTGTACACATTACTAATTAGGATAGTGTCTTGGGACTATCCCACAGGCCAATGAAAATTTGAAATCTGTCGCTGTGATAGAGACCTCCACCATCACTACTGGTGCAGAGATGGTCGACCTCAGCTAGCCCAACCAGCACCTCCAAGATCTAGTGGCTCCTACACTTAGTAGGACCGCCAAATTTAGCCCTCGGACAACTTCTAAGCTAAAATTTTCGCTCGCGATTCTGATCCCGAAACAAGATTTCCGCAACGGTCTTTCCACATGTGGGATGTGGGATGCCCGATCAACTCTTCAAATTTTATCTCCAACAACTTTCATCCCGCAATAGGTTTTCCTCCTGTGGGTTGCAGGATCCTCGACCAACCTTCCAAAATTGCCTCCTCGCTGCGTTCATTCAGCAATTTTTCCAACCATTCAATCTTCGTTAATCTGCACCATTCATTTTCTACAAAAAAACTGGTTAAGGAAGAAACCTAAGTGTTACACCGATTGATCATAGAATCGATCAATCCAGCCTGCAATCTCTAAGATTAATTTTCCTAACTCTTCTATGCATGCATTTACGAACTATCCCAACTATTCAAGCAACAGTTTCATGTGCGGATCATCGATTCTACAGAAATACGCAATTGTTCAGGGAAAACGCCGAGATCGTCTCTTCATAGATTCATAGTTCAAAATAGTAAATGCATCTAGGATAAATACACTATAAGCACCCAACTAATATTCTAATTAAGCAAACACACAAACACACAACTCGACCCTCTTCTTCAGTCGGTTCAAAATATTTACAAGCGGAATCAGACACAGGTCTGCTCGTCTCTCTATAAACTCAAAATCCTAATGTTGAAGAGCAGAACCCTTCCTCCCTTTCTATTCTATCTATTTAACCTATAACATGACCGCCTCTAGTGAGTGGTCCTGCAACTGAAAACAAACAACTCCAAAGCATAATGAAAATGTCCTTGTCTCAAACAAACAGTTAGATTCTTGATCTCCACGGAGAGAGTCATGATATGCAATCCCTCCTACGGCTAAGAAACTCTGTCTCAGCAAAATAAACAAATCAAAATATGCCATAACATGTGACCAACTTGTCACATTGCTAGCATGCCACGATGCTCCTGCATCAAATACTCTCATGTTTTTCGTTTGATGGGTTGGAAAAGAACACAACACAAGGTTAGACTCGAGAGACTATTCACTTAGTGGTCCCACAACTCTTTCTTGCTTGAAGAGTTTTCTCATTATTTCACCACCTACTTCTTTAGTCATTTGATTTAGTCTCGCTGACCACCCATGATTTTAATAATTAGATGTATATGTTCTCTTCAAGGACATAATTATTACTTTATACTCATTCCGGTTGCAGTATGCTTTTAATAATCAAATTTGGAAATTTGAGATACTAGTTAATGCGATAGGGAATTTACAAGGAAACAAGCTTCAACAAAAAGTCTACAAATTTTCTCACTTACTTTTCTTTACCAACAAACTATTCAAATGCATATTAAATTACGAGCGTGGAGATCTACCACGTAGCTTCTTTTTAAAGTGGTGCGGGGACTGGTGGCAAACTAGCACATCGAATCTTTATTTTTTCTTGTACTCCTAATGGGTTCCAGCATGCACCAGTTACCATCGTGTGCCAATTACTAGCTGTCCCTCATTACTATGTTGTTTTGGAAAGCAAATGTGTGTGCTATAGAGTATATTTAAATCACTTTGGGAGGGCGAAGAAATCCTCGTTCACTTAATCTATCCATCTATGCTTCAATTTCAAGTCATTCTTGTATTTGTGAACTTCAATGGAAAATGTGCAAAATCCCTCAGTCGATACCCCTTCCACATCTGGTGATTACACTAGCCACTACTATGATATGTTTAACAATCATCGCAGCCCGAACCTGAAAAACATGTTCGCAAGCTACCTTTATCGTTGCCTTCTTTCACACGGACTACAACCTTTTCTACAAAAGGAAGAATCACAGAAGGGAGAGTTGTTAACTCCTCAGATTGAAGGCACCTTCATATATGTGTCTGTTTGTATCAATATTTTCTCCCTTGGATATGCAGAGTCAAGTTGGTGTCTTGATGAGCTTGTTCTTATACTCAATTCTAGGGTGATTATTATCCCGGTATTTTACAATGTAAAGCCTCATGAAGTTCGATGGCAGAAGGGGCGTTATGCTGAAGCCTTCACTAGTCATGAACAAAAAGGAAGATATGACCCCTAAACACTGGAAAGAAGCCCTCTCTCATGTTTCGTACAGAATCAATATCGGTTTCGAGCTCGAGGCTTACAATGGGTAAGACTATGTTTTGTATTTTCATTTATATAGTTAATTTTTTCTTATTAAACTATAGTCTATCCTAGTATCTTGAATGGAATATATATATAAGGTTTAATAAATGAAAATTTTATTTAATTTTTGAAGTCTTACCAAATCATTTAGTAACATATTATTTTATCTTTTACACAATTAAAAATAAAATAAAATGGTTTCCATGTGAAATTAATCGAGTTCGCTTATCTGAGGTTGTAAATCGTTTTGACAAGAAAAATAGGTGACAAAATGGTACAAAACATATAAGGTTTAGTTTACACCATATTAATATTAATGAGCACATATCCACACCTAACCTGTCATATGCTGAAAGTACCCATCACCTATGGTGAATTCATTTCCATCTAAATTTGTAGGATGTTGAAAGTACATATCACCTGGTGTCACCTAGGTTTTGAATGCAATCCTCCATGGGATTGAGGGCTGCCCCCACCTTAAATACTGCGCGGTTTCAATGCTCAATTTTGTGCCTTTCCCTATTATGCTCTGCTTCTTCCTCTTGGGAGCTACTAGAATTGTTGAGTGTTGGAGGAGTTTGAGGAATGAACACAACACCAAGGTGTCATCCTAAAATATTCAGTTTCAAATTCATGAGATTGGATTCAATGGTCACTTCTGCAAGCATTTGTAGTTCCTCCTTCAAGCTATCCAACTCTTTCTGGTAATCAACTAGAATATTAATGCATACTAACAAGATTTTGTTCATCCAGGACTGAGAATCACTTAGGTCTAGAATCCAGTTCACCAGGGCTTTGATTTTGTCTACCTGTTGAAAAACTTTAGTGTCATACCATAACCTCCTTTCCACTAGTTCTATTTCAATTTCGAAGGAATGGGGGATGTTATCCATGTAGTAATTGCCTACTATTGCTAATCTTAGCTATTCTCTACTAGACTTTTGAAGCTGAGGGTTGGCTTGTCTATTCCCCTTGTCCCATGCCTTTGATTTCTATTAACTGAGGCAATTCTTGATCATTCTCAACAATGGGGATGATGTTTATGAAAAATTAGGCAGAGTAAATATTTTAATTTCCCCATTTCGTAATGACTATGAAATGTGGAAAATCTTAGAAGAGCAAGGTGTCAAATTTGGTGGTCTTTGTCACTGTCATTATGTGTGCCACTGCCGGAAGTTGTTGTTCATAGTGATCTAGTATATAGTGGCTATTAGTTTGTACTGGTGATCTAGTCTTGAATTTTGACATCTAAATGAATGCTAATATAATATGTTCTTGTTTTTTTTCATGAAATCAAAAGACAAATTAGTTTATAACTTTAGGTATGCTCCCTTTTAGATTGAAATGAGGGTTCTCTTGGTTGTGTTTTTTTCCCTTTTTTATCTTACTTTAAACATCTCTGTCTGCACAGTTATTAATTGATATTAATGTTTATTTTTTCCCTGACTTATCTAAGTTATGTATAGTTTTTTCCTAATTTGTCTATGTACAGTTGTTGACCAATATTTTTTTTTTTCTTACCTAATTAAGTTTTATATAGTTATGAACCATCTTAATATTTATTGTTTATTTTTAGCAAAATAATAAATGAATAGATATTTCAAGTATATGCCTTGTGTAGTATTACATTGCAACCTTAAAAATATTAATAAAAAAACCTAAAAATATTAAATGAGTATAAATTAAATAGAAATTCTAAAAAATTATAGATTTAAACTATATAAAAATATCTTAAGCTTCTAGGCATAATTAAATAGCCAACTTTTTAGGAAAAAAAATACAAAAATACATGTAGATTTAAATTATATAACAAACTTAAGATAATAAACACGCATAATCAAAATAAACACCCAATAATAAACACCCATAAAAACACTCATATAATAAACAACCTATAATAAACACCCATAATCAAATTACAAAAGAAATTGCTCATAAATACTAATTTATGTGCCGACATGTGGTGCCACCTTTTGCATTTAGAACTTTATCTACTAAAATTCCTTTCCCTTTATGTGGTCCTCTGGACTAACTATCAGCTTCCAAGTTTGCATCCGGAGGTGGTAGATTGAAATATGGAATCATTTGAACTAGACTAGGGAAGGAACCCATCGAGGAGAAATTGAGAGAAGGTTTTATGAGAGTGTCTTCAACTAAATTCCTTAATGCATTTTGCTCATTTTCCAACCTTTGATGTTTCACTTGTTGTTCTTGTACCAATTTCATGGTGGAAAGTGGTTGAGAAGAGAAGCTTTGTAATTGGATTCATGTTTTGTACTGTAGCTACTAGATTTCCTTGTCGTATTGTTCTACCTACTCTATCAACAAGAATTAATGTGAAGGTTGTGGATTATATTTCTAGGACATAGTCCTAAATAAATTCCAAGTGTCCCAAGAGAATTATTATTAGTCATAGCGGGATGGCATGTCTTTATTGTAAATTGGAGGCTCTAGGTTGTCCCTTAATTTCTTCTTTTTATTCTTGTTGATCTCCTCCTAATGGATATGTAATCAGGATTCAAAGAATGCATCGCATAACATGATAATGATTACATGTGAACTGTTGATTCTTAGGACTTCTACATTGTCCCTAATTCGGAATGTTGGCTAATCAATTTACTCCAACGTTATTGACCCTTAAAATGTGGAACAAGGTGATTTTGTCTAAAGCCTAAATTTCAATGTAAATTCTCCTAAAATTGGAGAGCATCTTCATTTCTTTCAATGAGGAATTGATTTTTTTTTAAATATTACTCTCGAGTCCCCTACAAATGATAAAGGAGTTTATTCCTTCTTCTCTGGTGATATGAAGGCCTTAGAGGAAAGCAAGTTCCTTCGCTTAATTGTTGGATGTTGAGCCTAAAATCCAAGAGAATTGAGTTCTTATGTGTCCTCTTTGGGGAAAGGATATCCCCTCCCAGGGAAAGGATATTTCCACCTGCACCTGCCACCTTGGGGTTTCCTTTCAAGGCTTTCTCAAAGAAAATAATGTTAATTGACTATGAGGATTTCCAAATCTCAAACTCTTATTGGATTAAATGAAGATGCCAATCTGATCAAGAACAAATTTTAGGAGAAAAAGAGAGGCCTTAAACGAAGCTACCAAGTAGTTGCCTCTTTTCCACAAATCCCCCTTGAGCTTTGGAAGGAGAGGTTTAATCCTATTTACAATAATGTTAGAAACTATCGTATATGACATATTGCAAAATGAGATAGGGTGGAATTTGGTAAAATTAGCTGTATTTTCCTCCTTGGGGACAAGAGCCAAGAAAGAAGAATTAGAATTCCCCCGTCTTTGTTTCTTTATGAATGTATTGTATCATTATTTTCAAGTCCCTCTTAATAATATTCCAACATAGCAAGAAGAAATGAGTAGTGGAGCCATCTGGACCCGGGTTTTGTCCAGGTACATATACTTCAAGACATTACAGATTTGTGTTTCATTTACTTGACGCATAAACCCCACACTCTCCTCATGGATGATAACATTAGGAATGTCACTAAGGATTGATTTATGGGTGCCAAGGTCTTCCCCTTCTTCTTTAGAGTATAGATTTTCTAAGAATTCTTTATTAACTTGCTTGATTTGAATCTACCCCTACACTTGAGTCCCATCCCCTATCCTTATTCTTGTGATTAGGTTTCTCCATAGTCTATATTTAGTTTGCATATGGAAGAATTTAGTATTATGATCCCAGAATTTAAGCTAGAGACATTTGGATTTTAGCCTCCATTTTTTTGTCTTCCTCTTTTAAGTGTTTTTTATGATCTAGAAAATTTATTCTTTCTTCAATGGGGATGGAAAGGGAAACATCACTTGATTCCATAGATCTCCATCTTTCCTCTAGCTTAGTAGCCAATTCATTGGTTTATATATAGTATGTCTCCTATATCTTTTTCATGCAAGCCCTTAGCACTCATTTTGTATTTTTAACTTTTTCATCCTAGATGTCAATGGGAGAATTTATTATCCATGACAACCAAGCTTGGGCTACAGTGTCTAGAAAAGAGGGGTCCTTGTCCCATAGAGGATTGAATTTGAAATTCATAGGACATAAATTATTCTACTGTTTCATTTCCAAAATTATAGGCCTATGATCTGAACCAACCCAAGGAAAAATGAAAGAGCTAACTACTAATAAGGAACTTGCCTAGTGTTGCTACAATATGACCTAGACCAATTCTTTTGTTTGACCAGGTGAACCTCCTAACTGAAGGTTTGATGTCAATTAAGTTGTGTTCAACAATGAAATATTCCATATGCTCTCGAGTCTCCATTGTGTTCCCTAACAATTCTACCTCCCCTCTTTTCTGCTTACCTTAGGTAGGTATTCGAATACAATGTTCCATGGAGATTCGAGGATGGGGGAATGCGAGAGCGAGGAAATGTGCAAGGTGGACGTGTGGAAGCCCACCCAAATTTAATGGAAATTTTGGGGAAACAAGGGGGTTCATAGTCATAATTTAACTAACTTTAAAATATAAAAATGATAATTCCCAATAGTATCCATTACCTTGTAAAAAGTAAAACTAAAAACTAAATTCATCATTATGGAATGTACATCTATTAGTTATCATCACATCAAATGTCAAATGTAAATGATACTAAACTATGTTACTATTACCATGTAAAAACTAAAAACTAAACATCATCCGATATCATTATGTAATGTGTATCTATATTCAAATTTCAAATTTGCAAGAGATGATGCAATAGATGCTGAAGTTTGAAATAGTCAAATAGATACTGAATAGTGAACAAATAAAATTCAGAATAGTGATGACTATTCCAAATTTAGTTGCAATATGATAATGAAATGAAATTATATGAGTGTAGCTTTTAGGAATTTCTTAGACTCGTATGTTAGTGCCAGATTTTTGTATCTATTATTTGATGAGTGAGTACCTCTTATCTTTCCTTGGGGTGACAAGGCTAGGGTTTCTTTTGACAAATCCTTTTCATGATTCTTGATTACTTATGGTTCATTCTATGGTTGTGTTCCTTGCCTAGATGTTTATTTATTCCTCTTTGGTTGTTCCATTGCTCCTCTGTTTCTCCTTGTTTTCTACAGGAACCTTAGGATAGTTTCAGGAAAAGTGCCCATACTCATGGAAAATCTTACATTTAAAAGGAATTTGTTTGTAATCTACCTCTTGGAGGTAGAACCAATCATCTAGGTTAAGTTGAATAGCTTCTAGAAGCCTTATTTATAGATCCACTTCCACACAAATCCTTGCATAGTCCTGGAATCCCTCCTTTGGATTAGATTTATCTATATATTTACCTAATGCATTCCCTATTTCCCTTAGGGTCTCATTGTTCCAGCAATGAAGGGGGAGAAATGGTAGGTGCACCCAGATCGAGACCATATGTGTGATGTCATTCTTTGGGCTAAAATATTGCATCCAACAATTAAGGTACATCCCTCTTGCACCCATAAAGTAGGGGTCGCTTATAAATATCATATCCCTATCTTCCCTCTCCTCAAAGAGGAAAGCAAAGAAACCTATTCCACAGAATCAGTATGAAATCCTTCCTTTCAACAGAGGTTTCTAGTTACATTCAACCCAGGAAGCTACTATTTTCAAGGAAGGACAAATCCCCATAAATTGACCAATAAAATTGTTTTCTGCCATTTTGAGTGTGAAAGATCTAAAATCAGATTGGATTGACACTTTTGGGATTTCTTCTAGCCTTTTGAAAAATATTGAGGTTCATGTTTCCATTGTTGAGGAAATCTCGCGATCATCTCTACAAAATCTGTTGTTTCATGGGATGGGGGCTGCACCTCCATTCGCATGAGCCATTCCAGTGATGCCCCTCGGGGGAAAACATAGCTGAAGATGACACAACCCTAGTCTAGGTGTTGGAGAAGCTCTCAATTCATCAAAACTAACTTCATCCAGTGGTGTGGAAGTTGGAACATGAAACATTTTTAAAATGTTTGTGAGCTAGTTCTAGTGGTGTGGAAGTTGGAACATGGAACATTGGATTTGGTAGAGAAGGATCTAGTGGGAATTCTTTAGAAAGTATGAAAATAATCATCCACCAACCTAGTGTTCAAAGTATGGATAGAGACAAATCGAATGAGTTTCTAAGCACAAAAGGATGAACTACTGATCTCTAAAAGATATTACACCATAGTCTATAAATTTTACATGCTTTGAAGCCAATACTGGTTAACCAACTTGAAACTTAATAATGGAATACAATTAACTTGAGTTAACCAAGAGATTATACTTCTAACAATCCCTCTTAGCCTCGAGGGTCACATTATTTATCAACACTCCCTCTTAATTATGATGTAATCTAATACTCTAATATTTCTAAAATGCAAATGTATGTTGGTCTATGTCTCAGCCAGGTTTAGATTGCTTTTATTTTGACTTTCTTTACTACATATATTGATGGAACTTCTTTTTGAACATGTTGTTCCAAACTTTGATGATTTCAACATGTTTCTTCTTCTTCTTGCTTAGATCATGAGCTGTAGATATCTCTTTTTGTTGCAATTAGAATGATGTTAATTCATTTCAATTCCTTTTTCAATAAGTTCACTTTCTTTAATTGTTCTACTATTGCTTACTAGTCTAATAGTTTCCAAGTCTTGTTTAGTGGATTGTTTCCACACCAACTCGTAAGAATGCTTAATTTATTTAGGGCTCAAATGCATAAAAATTCTATCAACCTTTTCATTTGCTACATCTTCCATGTTAAATTTTTCATTTGCTACAACTTCCAACCGTCATCAACAAATTCCAAATCTTGATCATAGATGGACACTATAAATGAGTCCTCCTCCTCTTCATTTTTTCTTCTGTTGATTCTTCTTGGCTATTGCTAAAATCTACACACTTGTAAACATACATCAAATTTATATAAACACCACCATTTGGGTTCTTTTTATTTTCCTTTCTTTTAAGATTTTCCTCCATTTCTTCATCTCTCTCTTCCTCTACTTCTTCAATGTGACCAACATCATCATCCAAAAGTTCATGCTTTATCAACAATTCCTTATTCATTTCTGCATCACAATCTTTGTACCCAGTTTCATATTCTCTTGGTTTAACTCTGTCCCCAATAGAATTTTCTTTTGCAATCAATACATCGTCCATTTAATCTTCAAACTGCGTTGCTCTTCCAATGAGCAAATTATCAATGAATTGCTTTTGTTGCAACATTTGTGGGCAACCTTCATTTGAAAAATATTCATATTCAACTTCAAATTCTTCAACTTGTGTTTTAAAGAGGCCATTTGCTTCACAATCTTTGGCAACAATATTCCTTCTTGGATCTACTTTGTCATCATACACTACTATGTGGGCAGTTTCATCTACATTGTCATCATCAAACTTTGTTGTTGGCTTCACTAATTTATTGTTGTTAGCAATATCTATTACTAGATTCACAAAAGTATGGACTATTACATTGGTAGTTTCTTCACTCACAGATTCTTCATCATTTTTCTTATTTGGTAGCTATATTCCTTCATTCTCTATTTTTGCAATATTTTCTTTGCTTCAAACACAGAAGCCCCTTATAATGTACCAATATGTTACACAGTGTTTCTTAGGAATTTTCACTATACTTCATCTCTAGAGCATATCCCAAAATGATTTTGTGTTGTTTTCTTGATTCATATAAAATACTTGAAAAAAAATGTTGTCATCCACTTGACATAATAAGATATAATGCTAATGCACTTCTCTTTTCACAGGGACCTACAAAATCCTCTTGAACAAAGTTCCATAAATTTGTTGAACAAAGTAAATCTTCCATTTTATTTGTCTAGTTTTCATAATTCATACTTGAGAAATATGGGAAAATCCGTATTGATCTTTTCAATTCTTCATCTATCTCTTCCTCTTTATTGGGTTTAATCTACTTTATATCTTCATTGATTTGATCCATATGTGCACTCTGATTCTTGTCTTCATTAGGGATGCGTTCCTCAGCTATAGTTGGAATCTCACCATACATCTTTGAAAAATATGTTGCTTCTACTCTTTTGTTCTCTCTCTCGATTTGTTTAATATCTCTCTTGAATTTCTTCAGTCTTCTTGTCCTGTGTTGTTGGGATTATAGGGAGTAGGAGTGTAAAGCGAAATTTTCAAAAGCTTCCATTTTGGGAGCGTTTTTATATATAATACATATTTAATATATTTTGATGCATATATATTAAGAAAAACATGTAGAATGTCAAATTGGCTATAGAAAACATGAAAACATGGATATAACCATTTAATACACATATAACATCTATCATCAAGGAGTTATAACTTATACCATTGTCATCAAATGATTAATAATAATTAATCAACAACGTCAACCTTCAAATTACAACCTATAATATTTTCCATCAACAAACTCTAGCAGACAAGATCAATCATGAAATCAGTAATATCATATTCATTGAATCATTACCAAAGAGTTGTAGGATGCAATCAATAATTAAATTTTAAACTTCAGAGGTAGGTTCAAAATTCAAAGTTCAATTAAAATTATCTAATGTTTACAAAATAGGCCATAATAAAATTAAATACAAAGACTGAAGTACTATGATACTATCTATTATGCTTTTCTCTTGCCATAAGAAAGCTCCAATTTCTTTTCTCGTGTTTTAGGTACAAGAATACGAGCAACTGGAAGTGTTATTGGAACATGAGAAGACTATGCATGGCTCTCATGGATTGCTAGAGGTTGTGAAGATAAAGGCAAAACTCTTGCATTCAGAAACCTACTGGTGGTTGGGGGTGGCATCTCGGTTGTATGAATTGGATCAACATCATGATCACACAATAGTTCAGCCTATAAGCATTCTATTGCTATGGCTCCGTCCTCCATATTATCTTCCTTTGGATTATTGTACCAAGTCAAATATGTCCTATCATTCTCGGTCGCTTCACAATAATGAGACAACAACCTCAAGATGTAGTGCACATAAACCAAGCTTTATTCCCGATCTACATTCAAACTGTATCTTTTGACATTGTGGATAAAGTTGTAGGTTCTCAAACACCTCTTTGCAAAAGAACTATTAACAACCTATGAAATCACCCTCACCACCAATTTATGTAGATATGTGGCAGAGGATCCATACATGTTCCACCATCCAATAGGACACAACCTATCTTGATATTTGGTTTCAATGCAGGGCACCATAGACTCCATGTTCATTGATGTATTTGCTGAATTCATTCTGTACTTGAGCCAACTCATCCTCATCAGGGACCAAGCATATACCCTTTCTGCACCTCTAGATCTATGTTTGGTTTTTTCCTAACTCCATCTCCAGGTGCTGGTTGGGCCAACCAAGATGGAGAATAATATTTTGGAGTAAGGACATATGTAAGGGAATGGAATAGAACATTAAAATTATCCCACATTTTGACCACATGTTTATGAATATGATCATATAAGATTGCATCTCTTTGCTCAACAATGTCTTTGATTTGAACAATCATGCTATCCATCAATTGATCTATATTTGCAAAACGAATCATATTATAAATAGGCTTGGTGAACTATAGAAGATACCTAACCTGTTCCCAAAACTAACAACCAAGAATGGTTTTCTCAACCTCCTGAAAGTCATGTCTATTAGATGTGCTTGTAGCTTTGTCTTTCAATTCTTGTCATGAATCACTTGAGACCATACTAGCCAATGCTTCTCTTGCTCCTTGACATTAGTAGCATTATCAGTGATGAATTGAATGACAATGTATGGCCCAATATCTTGAATGGTTTTGAGTAATAAAGATTGAGGAATATTGTCCACAGGGGTGTAGCTTGACTGTAGATTCACTTGAAAAGGAGATGTAATGTTGTAATAGAGGTCATGAGTTCAAAATACCTTGACTTACTCGTGCCCCATGCTTGTGAGTTGTGTGGGTGCACCTAGGAGTATCGTGGTAGTGGAAAGGGTTGTATCCTTGGACCTCTTGTCATGAAAGTACTAGCCCCATCGAAGTTGTTGATTCCCCTAGTATAAAAAAGGTTGTGCAATATTAATCCCAATCTTGTAGCGATCTAAGTAGCCATGAGATGAAAGGAATATCATACCACTAGCAAACACACTAAGAATATTCAACAATGGTTTTCCTTTAACATTTGTCCACCCATCAGATACAGTGGATACCCCATAATTGGACCAATCATTTGTAAACTTTCCAACAACACTATTCATTTGGCTCTTTCCCTGTCAAGTCCCACTGTTATAGATTTGTCATAGTTAGGGATCTTGTATCCTTTAGGGGCATCATTGATGGCTTGCACTGTTTCATTCCAATAGGGTGAGTGAAGAACATTGAATGGTACATGACATGCATAGAGAAACTTGTAAACTTTTGAATTGAGATCATCTATACAACCTTGGTCAAGGAAATTTGATAATGTTCTTTTCATAGGCGAGATTCCACTACTATGGGGGGATGAGGGTCTCGATCAATCCAATGATGATGCACTACCAAACATTATTTGTGAGGCTTCAAATTCGAACCTCAAACTCTTAGATTTTTTTTGAGCGACCTCTTCTTCTAGCTTGTATTTGTTTCTCTTTCCTTGGCACTTTATCATAGGCTTTAACACCATCAACCTTACCTTGATCACATGGCATAATCCCACATAAATGTATTCTCACACAAGTAGTATATGAACTTGTGTAAGTTTTAGTATAATGGGGGCATATAAACTTTGTGGTTCCACCCCCTCTCACCCCTCGAAGTTTTGTCACATACTTCCACAAAGGTGTTGTATATTTTTGTTTTTGCTCGTCATCACTCTCAACATCATTATCATCATCCTCTTCCCCTTCCTCCTCCTCTCCATGGTATGTGTGCCACTCCCTATCCCTTTATCCTCCTCACTACCATTAGTATATTTGTTTCTCAACACCACCATCATGATAAGAAGTGGAATAAAAAAGAAAAACCACATACCCATCATTCTTCTTTACTGAAGATGATAATCCCTTGTGACTTGCAATAGAATGATGGAGGAGAAATGGGAAAGAGTAGGAGAAGAGAACATTCAAGATTTAAAATTTCAACATAGTGGGTATTTTTTCAGAATAAAACAAAGTGGCATTTAGAGCCTACCTCTTTAGCTCTCGAATGGTGGTTTAACATCTTCATGGAATCCTTCAATCTCTCTTCCAAGCTCCCACTAATTTGCTCACAAACAACTAGCAAGCATACATAAACCCTAGAAAAGTGAAGTGAAATGAATAAAATGACAAATAGAATAAGAGCAAATGAGTCAAAGAGTGTTTATATCCCATAAATGAACCCTAAGAAAATAAAAAAAAACAAGTCGAACCATGCCTTGCTTCCAATTGGAAAAAAAACAAAACCGCGCACTCAAGCTCGTTGAAGCATTGAGGAAGTGTTTTTGGGCCCTTTTTTTTCCCTTGGGAGTGCCTAGGGAGTGATGAGTAAGTGCTTTGGGATCAATGCTTCCCCATCGCTCTCAAAAAATATGGGATGATTTTTTTTAAGGGAAGCACACTTCCAAAAGACGCTCCCAAGAGGAAGCGATTAGGAATCCCACTTCCAAGATTGATTCTTGATTTCTTTCTTTGGGAGCACAAATTTGAAGTAAAACGAGCGAGTGCACTGCCTTGCAACACAGTTCTTTTCTGACCCATATTTACTTGGTTATGAAAACAAAACTTCTTTTTGTTCTCTTTTCTTTATATGGGGGAGGGATTCCAATAGTGGTGCATCTTTTTTACCATTTTTGTGTAACTTCATTCTTCATGTTCTCGAGCTCTTTTTCCCCAAATTTTTATCACATATAATTTGGTGTTTTTTCTATCTAACAAATATTGGTATTGAGGTGTGATATTAGAGGAAATTTGAGGTCTAAAATGGGCCTCCTAATGAAAATAAAAAAAATAACATTTATTAATTTTGGAGGAAGAAAGACAAAACTACTTTTTTGGTTCGTATTTTCAACATATCTCCATGTGTTTTTTATCAAATTTCGAGTGGGAGGGATCGTTGGATGCGTTATTAAATTCCGCATCCAACGAGCCCTCCGCTCGAAATTTGAGTAAAAACACAGGGATATATGTTGAAAATACGAACAAAAAAAGTAGTTTTTTTATGACAAATATGTCAATTCAACCATTATAGTTTACTCATTTTATTGAAACTCTATTGGTTCTTGAATCCCAACTCACAGGAATTTATTGTTGGCTCGTTTTCTTATAAGGCCCATTTTAGACCCCAAATTTCCTGCAATGTGAATCCAAAATGATGCCATGTCAACAACAAAGTTCCAAGTTGTCTAATCCTCCTGTGTTTTAGTAGTGTATTTTTGCTTGAAATCAATGATTGAACATTGATGTGACTTAAAAGAGATGCCACTTCAAATGATATTTCAAATTTCAAATATTCATTTTGTTGAGTCCACAATTGGTCCCTTTTTAACCATCTTTAATCACCTTTTCTTCCCTCGTTTTACACGTTCAGCATGCTAATCAGACCTGTTTCTCCTCACTTTATTCTCTAAATTGCCAAGGTAAGACTGATTATTGTTTCATCTTATTAATGCTTATGATTGTGACAATTAAGGCTGTTTATCTCTCAAAATTGTGCTAATATGTTGTGATTTATGAAGATAGCGCAAGATGAGTTGACTGCAGGAAAATGGAGCTGAACAAGTCTTGAAACAAGGGGCGTTCGTGATCCAAGAAGACCCTCACTCCTTCAATCATCAATTAAGGCACGTGGTTCTTACGCAACCTTCCAGACAGAGCCGTACAAAGTAGCTGTAACAGAATGTGCTACGATTGAGGGATCTTTAGTATAGCTGTTCGAATATCATGGCGATGTGGGAAGATCGCCACTTCTGGGCCAGTCTACAGCTTTCTCTCATTTTCTATATTTGCACCATGCCACGTTTTGTAACAACCAGTGTTATTCAGGGCGCCTGAAGATCATAGATCTTCATGGCTGCCCTTTGTAATAGGATTGGCTGTTATAGTTTGTATGTATAAAAGTGAGAGGATGTCTCGACCCAGGGGGTTGGGGAAAATAGATAATTCACTCTTGTATTGATAGTGGAAGTAATCTGTACTCATTCTTTCTTTTAATACAAAGAGTTGCTGCTGATTTAAGGGAGCTATACATTGTTCATCCAGCGTCTCTGTGTGAAGGCTGGGCCCACCTTCTGCAGAGATTGCTGAGTTAAAGTAGGATTTCTGAATTAATTATTGTGTGATGTTCTGTTGATTATATTGCTTATGTGCGTAGCAGTAGGATGTGTGAAATTGCAGTGTTACATTTTCCTGAGATTGATAATTGCTACAGGATAACAGTCGACTGAATAGGAAGTTTCCTTTGTGCAATTTAGCCAATAGTTGTACACAGCTTTGTTCATCTCACGGTTTCAGATTGTCGTCCCACGAATCCGTGCAATCATTTTACTGTTATAATTGTTGAATTTAATTTCTGCAATTCAATTCTTTAAAGTAGCCGAACTTAATTTGTTGCAATTAAATTTCTAGATTACATTTAGTTTATGTGTATGGATTTCAAGAGCGATTAAATTGAATAGGCAAATCATTTATTTTGGGATATGAATAGGATTTCCTTTCTGTCTGCAATTGTTATTTGAATCTGATTTCATTTCCTGTTGATACATGGTAGGAAGAATTTGAATTTGTAGTATTTAGAAGATTGGTGGGATTACACAGGTTCTGAGGGATGAACATGGTTGCTTAGGGGTAAGATGTTTAATTACAATGATCTGGTGTTTAAGCATAAATTGTGCATCTATCCTTTGAAATAAAAGACTTTCTCAGGTTGACAATAAATCTCGTATGCTCTGTGTGTTGATAACAATTTATCTACATTTAGGGTGCTCTACATTTTGGCACCGTTGCTGGGGAAGGATAAAAATTAAACACTATCATTAGTTGCATTTGGTAATTGTTTCTAGTCAGTTTCTTTTTATTCTCTTTGATGAAATGATTTGGGTTGCATGAATACGAGAAGGGTAAAATGCGATCAACTCCCAACTCCCAAAACCCCACAAGATACTAACAGTGCAGGTGGCTCGGGTCGCGGTCGAGGAGTACCATTGGGCAGAAGGACGTTCATCGACGATCTTGTTGACAGAACTGATTCATCCACTAGGGCTCATATTCAAGACACTCCTTTCAGAAGAAACCCTGCCGATCCTGGGGTGCCAACGTCGGGATCCACGGTGAAGAACATACGAGCAGCTGCGACTTCCTCGGCCATCCCTACAGACAAAGACACAGCTGTTACAACGGAACCTCCTGGTAGAGGTCCGGACTATCACATCAACGGGAGGCTTGTAAATAAGGAAGAGTGGGGTCAGTACCACCAGAGGTTCGAGGGTCAGTGGAGAAACAAGGAAAAGAAGGAGGAACAAGAGAGGGATGAAGAAAAGAACGCAAGAAGAAACGAAGAGAAGGAAACAGCAGAGGAGATGAGTAACAGACACGGGGCCGACAAGGAAGAAGTGATGGGAGAAAACTATCATCATGGGAATCGCTCCCTGCCAAAAGGAACGATGGCTACATTGCAATTTTCGATTCAACAACCAGATGGGGCAGCTCCTATGAAGAATATCTCACCATCGGTGTTACCTCGTTTCCATGGAAAGGCGACAGAAGACCCAGATGAATTCCTTTTTGAATTCGATATTCTTTGTCGCAGCTACGATTATATCACTGATGCCCAAAAGTTAAAAAATTTTCCTGCTACCCTGAAGGACAATGCATTACACTGGTTCATGAGCCTTGGGGGAGGAACCGTTGCTAATTGGGATACAATGAAACAAGTGTTCCTGGAGAAATATCAGGAATATTGTAATACCAAGGACAAGAGAGAGGAATTATTTAAAATGGTGCAGAAGGAGGACGAAAGTTTGGAGGATTTCGTGGAAAGACTGTTGTACAATGTGCAGAGAGCTGGGCAGACGAACATGGGGCTGGACGTACTCAAGATAATTTTGCTCCGTGGGATAAGGGATGATTTTTTAGATATGTTAAATCTGCTTGGTAAGGGAGATATCTCCAAGGAACCTTTTGAGAAAATTGTGGAACTATGAAAGAGATACTCCAGGGGGTCTTCCAGGAACAATAAGCGGGACAAACGAGATAAGCCAGAACGTGACGTCTTCGACAGAACCCAGAAATCATCTAATGGAGGCGCCGCCCGTGCCGAGATAGGCAACCTCTATGAAAATTTTAAGATAGAAATGATGAGCTCTATCTCCTCGGAGATCGATGTCCTGAAGGCAAAACAAAAACAAGCAGTGGAGGATCTCACATTAGGTGTGTTCTGCCCCCGATGTAGAAAGAATCATCCAGTGAGAGAATGCCCGCTTGACAAAGTAAATATATGTCAACTGTGTGAGATAAACCACGACATGAAAGAATGTCCCTCACTTCCTCAAGTAAAGGTCGTTCTGCAGGCATCAAACCCGGATGTGGAAGCAGCCTACTTTATTGCGTAGAAGAAACCGTGGTAGCCTCGAAATCAAGGTATGTCCCCAGACTCATTTCCATTTTTGAATAATATGGGAAATTGGAATAATAACATGCAAAATGTGAATACACAATTCCCTTCAAATTATACTCAGTGGAACTCTTCCCAACCTACAATGCAAAATTATAACTCATGGAGTCCTTGGACACAGCCACCACATCAACCTACGTCGTGGTCTCCTGGATGGAGGAATTTCCATCCTGGGAACTAGTTTCCTCAACCACCTCCACCTCAACAGTCACCATATTCTCCTCAGTTTCCCCAATTTTCTCAATTTCCTCCATATCCTCAATACCCACCTCAGCAGTCGCAGCTGCAGCTGCAGAACAATTTTGTCCCGATTCGACCTCAGCTGCCTGCCCAACCTAACCCCAACTCGAATAATAAAGCAGTCCATCAATTGGAGACTATCAATATGCCAGCCTACTCTCTTTCCCCTGTCCCCTACAACGAAATTCATTTACGATCTGGGAAAATTGTAGAACCTGTAATCACAGAGGATGTTTCACCCTCTGTGCATAAAGAAACAGGGAATTCACAGCATCCATTTGACACAGCTCCTATCATTGAAGATGCTGAGCATCCCTTAGAAGGGACGGCTGAAACATCCGACGATAAAGGGATGGCTGAAACATCCAATGATAAATTTGACAATACACAGCCTTCCCAGTTGGTTAAGCAACCACCATACCCCGAAAGACTAATGCTACCTAGAACGGGGGGGCAATCTCAGTTTAACCTCCTCGAAGAGTTAACGAACCTTTATGTCAAAATCCCCCTTCTTCAAGCTCTTCAAGATGTCCCTATTTATGCTAGAACAATGCGGGACCCGTGCACTAAGAGAGCAGGAAGGAAACCTAGGGATCCTCCCACGATTCACGTCATAGGAAACTTATCTTCCTTGATGACAGGAAAAGCCCCTGTGACTAAATATGATGACCCTGGCAATCCTACCGTTACTGTACAGATAGGACAAACACAGATACCCAATGTACTAGTGGATCTAGGAGCAACAATCAACGTTATCACAATAGAGATTGTAAAGAAGCTTGGGCTCACTAACCTTAGACCGACCCCTACTATTTTGGAATTAGCAGACAGATCCACCATCAGACCTGAAGGGAGTCTGGACAACCTTGTCATCTCAGTAGATTCATGGGAGTACCCAGCTGAATTTTTGGTATTACAACCAAATTTGCAGCTGGGGGGACACCCATTGATCCTGGGGAGGCCTTGGTTGGCCACAGCTGATGGTTGCATCAGCTGTCGATCGGGGTCCATGACTATATCTGATGGTATGGATACTAAAAATCTCACCCTTTATCCTCCAGCTCGGCCAAGTCTAGAGGCTGAAACATCCCTTTGGATAGAGCAGGAGGAGGAGGAGGATGTTCAGCCACTATTGACTATAGGGAAGGCCTTAAGTTTTAAAAATGAAACAGAAGATGACACTATTAGCAATTTCATCAGTGAACCCGCTTCAGTGAATAGAGAGGTCTATCAAATTCTGAACACCACCCTGGGCAAGGAAGAACAAGAAAATCTTATGGAAGAATCCTTAGTGGGTGACACAAACATAATCCCGGTTGTGAAAAATTTAGAGAGTAGTCCTATTGAGGTAGAGCCCGAAAGAACTTTGAATATCAATCCTAGTCTCTCCTTAGAAGAACAGAAACGCCTGATCAGCCTCTTGAAAGAACACAAGGGGGCGTTTGCCTGGGAGTATACAGAGATGAGGGGTATTCCCTCTAGTCTGTGCACCCATCACATTTATATTAAGAGTGACTCCCGGCCTGTGTGTCAACCCCAACGACGCATGAACCCCAAGCTGAGGGATATAGTGAAGGAGTAAATCCAGAAACTTTTGGAGGCAGGATTTATATATCCGATTTCAGATAGCGAATGGGTCTCTCCACTCATGATTGTACCCAAGAAAAACGGGAAATGGAGGGTCTGTGTTGATTACAGGGAATTGAACAAAGCAACTCAAAAGGATCATTTCCCTTTGCCCTTCATTGACCAAGTACTTGATACCCTGTCAGGGAAGAAGTTTTTCTCCTTCCTAGATGGCTTTAGTGGGTACAACCAAATCCAGATTGCTCCTAAGGACCAAGATAAAACCACCTTCACCTGTCCCTGGGGAACGTTTGCCTACAGAGTGCTTCCCTTTGGATTATGTAACGCACCAGCAACGTTCCAAAGAGCTGTGATTGGAATATTCTCTGAATTAGTCAATGATAGTATGGAAATATTCATGGATGATTTTACTCCCTATGGCAGGGACTTTGACGAAGCACTGGAGAATTTAAAGAAGGTTTTAATTCGCTGTGAACAGACTCAACTCTCATTAAGCACTCAAAAGTTCCATATGATGATGAGTGAGGGGGTGGTCTTAGGGAATTTTATCTCTGCCAATGGCATTCAGGTAGACCCTTCAAAAATCAAAGTGATAAAGAATATACCTACCCCTTCAACTCAGAAAGAGGTGAGAAGATTTCTGGGACATGCTGGGTATTATCGAAGGTTTATCGAAAATTTCTCCGAACTGGCCTCTCCCTTGTTCTCTCTGTTAACGAAGGATGCAAAGTTTGTGTGGAATAGAGCATGCCAGACAGCATTTGATGTGCTTAAAAAGAAGCTGTCCACAGCCCCCATCCTAAGGGGACCTAATTGGACCTTGCCCTTCCATATATCTTCAGACGCCTTTGACACTGCCATTGGAGCAGTATTAGGACAGCAGGATGGCCAAGTAACTTATGCCATCTACTATGTTAGTAAAAACCTAGCCCCTGCTGAACTTAATTATACTATTACTGAAAAAGAGTTCCTAGCTATTGTTTACTCTATCAATAAATTTCGACATTATATCACTGGGTATCCTACATTCGTGCACACTGACCACTCTGCCATTAAATATTTAATGAATAAACCTGTTACCAATGCCAGAGTAACCAAATGGCTTTTGTTGTTGTAATAATTTGATATCACCATTATAGATAAACCTGGGAAGGAAAATGTTGTTGCTGACTTTTTATCCCGATTTACTAACAGTGATGACAGTTTGCCCGTTGAGGATTCTTTCCCAGATGAACATCTATTCACACTTTCAGCTCATTCTCCATGGTATGCAGACGTCACTAACTATTTGGTTGCAGGAAAGCTCTCGCCATATATGTCAAAACGAGAAAAAAGAAAAATTATCCAGCGGAGTGCCAGGTTTTGTTGGTTAAATGGTCATCTCTTCTACACAGGGCCTGATCTTGAGATCAAGAGATGTGTAAGAGAATATGAGATCTTTCCTATATTAAAAGCCTGTCATGAGGGGCCATGTGGAGGGCACTTTGCAGATAAAAGAACAGGGCATAAAGCACTGCGGATGGGCTACTACTGGCCGACTCTGTTCAGGGATGCTAAAAGGTATGTCCAGTCCTGTGACATCTGCCAAAGGATGGGCCAACCGAATAAAACAGATCAGATGCCCCTACAGGCTCAACTTGTAGTTGAACCATTTGATAGATGGGCACTGGATTTCGTTGGCCCTGTCAGTCCTCCTTCCAGACAGAAAGTCTACATACTGGTTTGTACTGATTATATGACCAAGTGGGTGGATGCTGTAGCTTTGGCCAAGGCTAATGACCAGGCAGTGATTGATTTTATCTACAGTGAGATATTTACCCACTTTGGGGTACCAAAAGAAGTAGTTACCGATGGGGGGCCACAATTCATGTCACACCAATTTGAATCCCTGCTCCAGAAATATCATGTGCAGCACAGGGTGTCTTCACCTTACCACCCCCAATCCAATGGTCAGGTGGAAAGTACCAATAAGGTTATTAAGAACATCCTTACAAAAACAGTTAACAACCATCAAAAGGATTGGGCTGACAGGCTTCCGGAAGCACTGTGGGCATATTGCACGACTTGGCGCGACACCACAGGGTTCTCCCCATATGATTTAGTGTATGGAACAAGTGCCATCTTTCCAATTGAGTTTGAGATTAAAACCCTGAGGACAGCCACCGAAATGAATCTGGATGTAATAGAAGCCCAGAAGCGAAGATTGAATCAATTAAATGAATTAGACGAGAAGCGGTTGGCTACAGTGGACCAGACTTTGTTGCTTCAGCAACAAAGATCTAATTGGCATGACCGATTTATTAAAAAGAAAGTCTTCAGCGAAGGAGACTGGGCGTTACTCTTGAATCCAGATTCAAAAAGGATTTTAAAGGTAAATTGCGTACAAGGTGGCTAGGTCCATATTTGGTTGACAGGGTCTTTGACAACGGCACTGTCCGTCTGGTGACCATTGATGACAATCGCCTACCATTACTTGCTAGTGGCCACAGACTGCGACTGTATCGTAAACCTATTTCGAAAGATGCATTCATTTTGCAAATCGCCGCTGATCCAGAGTATCAGCTGACACCAGGGCAGGAGCTTCTCCCTGCCTCTGCCAACCCTTGAACTGTAAATCACACTTTGAATCGATGTACATAAATAATTTTTTTCCTACTGTAGCGTATAATTCTTTATTTTCCTTTTGCATTTGATCATTTCAGTTGTTGTTATTTTTCAAAAAAAAAATTACAGGGAAGTATCAGGCGAATGACCAGATTGGGCCTGTCGAACCGACGTCGTCTTCCTCTGCTTCCCTGTGTCGCATTTTCCTTTTTCCCCCAAAATAAAATTTGCCGGCGGCTGAACATAATTTCCCGGCGGCTGAACATAACTTCCCGGCGGCTGAACATAACTTTCTGGCAGCTGAACATAACTTCCCGGTGGCTGAACATAATTTCCCAGCGGCTGAACATAATTTCCCGGCGGACGAACATAACTTCCCGGTGGATGAAACATAATTTCCCAGTGGCTGCAATATATCTTCCGGCAGTCGTGACCCTCTTCTCGATGACCAGAATAATCCTTTTTCCAGCAGCCGTGAACCACATTTTCCGGCGGCTGCAACATATTTCTCGGCGGCTGAACATAACTTCCCGGCGGCTGAACATAATTTCCCGGCGGCTGAACATATTTGCCGGCGGCTGTGACATATTTTCTGAGGTCCGTCAAAATTTTTCTTCTGCAACCGTGATTGATCCTATGTCCGCCAATCTTTTCCCCACACTGTGAACCACCTTGGGCGGCTGCAACATCTTTTTAGTTGGCCGCAATCTCATTCCTGGCAACTGCACTTCCACTCTATTTTGCGGACATTTCCAGCAGTAGAGATTGTTTCATTGGCAGAAGGAATTATGGCGTTATCCGCGTCATTATGATCAACTTAATGCCTGCATACGAGCTTGGCTTTGCAGCATCAGCAATTACACATTTCATCATTCTCCGCAGGCTATCCGACGCACAGTCACACGAGGTATGGCTTTGACTTTCACGTGATTAAGTGTTGATTTGATTTAATAATATCAGTTGTGCCTTTATACATATCATCATTATGGCTTAATTAATCCATTCCCTTGTGCAACGTAACAACTCATCACCGCCACCTTCCCCAATTTGGCATAAAAATTTCGAACCTCCCTCTGTACTGCACTTTCCAAATTTGCCATCCTTTCTCAACATCTCTGCTTAGTGCTCTGTGCATCCTCTGCTCTACAATCTCCATTTTCGGACTCTGTAACTCTGCAGCCAGGACTATGGGGCTTCCAGCTCATCATGAACCTTTGAATACACAAGAACTCAGGACCAATCCTGAGGTTTTTGCTATCTTTCAATCCGCTGGCTGGATCGAATATTTTGAGCGCTTGGACGGATTTAACCGGGAAGCAGCTTTGCAATTTGCTTTGAACCTTCGAGACACTCACTCCGAAGTATGGGGGCTACGGATAGAAGTATCTGAGACCGTTATATCTGAGGTTACTGCTATCCCATGGGAGGGAAAAGCATGGTTTGGACGACGAGTTTCCACGACGATTGCACGGGAAGAATTTTTCTGAGAAGGGGAGCAAGTTCAATCATCAAGAAGAGGAATTGCACTGTCCTCGTTGCCGTAGCCATGGGATCAGGTTGCTGTCTTTCTCAAGAAGTACATCACCTGTGAAGGTAGGTACCAAACTGTTTATAATTCTGATCTACCATTGCTTTCTCATCTCCGCCATGGCATGTTATTGAACATCCGATACTATCTGCTTCATGCCCTGCATCATATGGCAGTGTACGTCCAAGGTGCTAAACATCAACATGTTTCCCTAACCCACCATGGTCTTATAAAATTAATTATTTCAAGAACCCTCTCCCAGCACAATATAACCTGGGACCAATTCATTGCTGCATAGACAACTCGCCCTCAGGAACCTGCTCCTTTGCTAGGTGTCCCAGTAGAGCAGGCACATCTTCAACTACAACAGGCGGATCGGAGTCCCCCCAATGTAGTTGGGGGGGGGATGACATTGCACCAGCAGAACCATTGGGGGAGGGTGTTGATAAAAATCCTGATAAAAACACAGACAACAGAGCAGCTCTGACATCAGAAGGAGAAATTGGAGCAGCATTGAATGCTGCGACAATTGAACCTGAAGATGGCAGAGCCAGGGCAATTGAGGAACATATTGAACCGGTCACTATTGAATCCTCACCTGAGTGGGGAGGAGGAACTCTAATTGATGAGGAATGGCCTGAAGAGCAAGAAAACATTCCTTTGACCTCAGCCAGGAATCCTGATATGCCAGTCCCTCAAAAGGAAACACCACAAAGGAGAAGAAAGAGACCAATTAATGAACTTAGCATAACCTCACCAGTAAGAAGAAAAAGAACTAAATCAACTGCAGTAGCAGAGGCAGCCAGAGAAAGATGGGCAACCCTGGAGGCAGAGGTTGAGTTCCCGATCCTTGTACCAAGGCTAATGGATGCTCCACAAAGACCAGTTGAGGAAGAACCCAGCATTGAAGGACTGCTGGAAGAGAACACATTATTAAAAGAGGAATTCCAAGTACTTCAAAGGGAAGTGGAGACATGGAAGGAAACCTACAGGAAACAAGGAGAGAAGAAAATGTATACATTGGTGGAGGCTGCAGACCAGCTGGAGGGATCAAACTCTACTGACCCTGACAAGGAGGATGAGCAAGTGATCTGCCCCAACTGTGGGGAAATTTTCAAAAAGAAAGGCCATGAGATCATATTTAGCACAGCACCACAGCCCACGTCCACAATGGAATAACCTGCAGAAAAAGAAGATGCTGTCACATAAGAACCAGCATCTTTGACCATCCTTGCTGAAGCTGCTACCAATCCTATGACAGAGGAAAAAGGGGATGAAATCAGGAATGATGATGGAGATAAGGATTGCACTGTGAACTCAGAATGCTCCCACGATATAGAGATGATAGAAGCTGAGCCACAAGGGCAAGACATTGATGAACCTAAACAGGGTACTGTAACACAGGAACCAGCAAACCAGGAGTTACTTGTCCAGTCGGCCGAGGAAGGGAGAGAAGAATCTGGGATGGAGGACACTCTAGAACCTAATGAAGATCTTTGCACCGTGACTCCAGAATGTTCCCAGGATACAGAGCTAATCCAGGATGAAGAGGTAATCCAGGATGTTGTAACACAAGAACCAACATCCTTGGGAATTGCAGCAGGGAGTCCTGAATTTCAATTAGAAGATGACCCGAGGATGGATATCATACCCGATACACAGTGGAGTGAGGATGAACAGACAATAGCCTCATTTGACACTGAGCTCCTAGAGGAATAATTGTACGATGGGGAAGATATCCAATCTCAAAGGCAAGAGAACAAAGATGTTGCCGTTACACAAGAACCAGCAACACAAACATTGAATTCAGAAATGCAGGAGGGAGACACTTCCACACAAGAACCAGTGCCCCTAAAAGTAATGGAGGTGGATGCTGAGGAGAGTTTAAAAGATGTTGTTGTTACACAAGAACCAATCTCAGGAATGCAACAAGGTAACCCAGGGGATGTTGTTGTTACACAAGAACCAGCAACACAAAGATCAGATTCAGAAATGCAGGCTGACTAGGGAGAAGACACTGTCACACAAGAACCAGTGTCTCAACAAGCTATGAATACAGCTATGGAAGATAACCCAGGGGATATTGTAGTTACACAAGAACCAGCAACACAAGAATCAGATTCATAAATGCAGGCTGACCAGGGAGAAGACACTGTCACACAAGAACCAGTGTCTCAACAAGCCTTGAATACAGTTGTGGAAGGTAATCTGGGGGATGTTGCTGCCACACAAGAACCAGTGACTTTCATAAGAAACTTAGATGCGCTGAAGGACAAGGTCCCACAAGAACCAATACTTCTTCCTCTCATAAATTTTATTGATTTGGATTCAGAGCAGGAAGAGCATTACAAAAATGAGATTTTAAACCTCACAGCAGAAGTCTCAGCCCTGAGGATGGAAGTGACCAAATGGAAAAATCAGGTGGAAGAAAACCAGAAAAAGATGATTGCTTTAAGTGAGCATAGAAGAATTATTAGAGCATTGGAAGAGTAGGGGGCTGAAGAACGTATGGCCCACAAAGTTCAGGTAGAGGGGCTGTAGAACAAGATGAGGGAGTTGAAAAAGTTTCAAGGCATGTAGAAGGAGAAGGATCAGATGTACGCCCTATCTCAAGAACTCATAGGCACCAGGAAGCCCTCTTCCTCTTATCCGGTATTTCTCTTCGAGCAGTTCGTCTGGTTTAAATTAAAGGCTGTACAGGAAGGGAGGTCGTTTGAAATCACAACCTCAGAAAAAATTTTGGAGACATTCTTTGGAAGTAAGTTTGAGGAGCAGAACTTACTATGTGAACTATACTTGCACAAGATGGCTTGCCCTTTGGATCGCCACTCGAATCCTGTTCCATTTGCAGGGGATGTTTAGCTCAGAGCCTTTGCCTCCTTCGTGAGCAACCATGTTCAGTGGGAAAGGTATTTTCAGACCTTTTCCCACAATGAAGATCATACTAATTTATGGATTCGTAGTGATCCCCAGAATCCTGGCATTCTTTTGGGATGGTACAGAAGTATCCTTTCCAGTCCTTCCCAGGTGCAACATATTATGAATTTACAGGAAGAGGTAATATCCACCTATACCAAATCCATTTCCAGGCAGCAACAGGTTGCATTGGAAGGCAGCAAGCACAGATGGCAAACTGCATCTTCTGCACTTAGGAACCGAGATCCCTACTGCTTTAAGAATTTTAAACATGCACTCTCTAGAGTCAAGGGTTACGTAGGGAGTATGAAGGAGTGTGGAGTTAACTGGATGGGTTTAAAATTTAAATTTCCTCTTATTTGGTGGCCAGCAAAACCATACAACATGGATTTTTCCTTGACTAGGGTAGAGGAGCAGAGATGTTGGTAGTACTGGGTTATTCACAGTGGTTTTCTGAAGACAGATGAGGAACCTGAGTTTTCCTACAATTTCTCTTCCCTCCATGAACAGAGCTCAATGCAGGATTCAGAATCCAAATGATGCAGGTTGTTGCATGAGGACATGCAACAGGGTAGTTGGGGGGAGATGTTGAGTCCACAATTGGTCCCTTTTTAACCATCTTTAATCACCTTTTCTTCCCTTGTTTTACACGTTCAGCATGCTAATCAGACCTGTTTCTCCTCACTTTATTCCCTAAATTGCCAAGGTAAGACTGATTATTGTTTCATCTTATTAATGCTTATGATTGTGACAATTAAGGTTGTTTATCTCTCAAAATTGTGCTAATATGTTGTGATTTATGAAGATAGCGCAAGATGATTTGACTGCATGAAAATGGAGCTGAACAAGTCTTAAAACAAGGGGCGTTCGTGATCCAAGAAGACCCTCACTCCTTCAATCATCAATTAAGGCACATGGTTCTTACGCAACCTTCCAGACAGAGCCGTACAAAGTAGCTGTAACAGAATGTGCTACGATTGAGGGATCTTTAGTATAGCTGTTCGAATATCATGGTGATTTGGGAAGATCGCCACTTCTGGGCCAGTCTACAGCTTTCTCTCATTTTCTATATTTGCACCATGCCACGTTTTGTAACAACCAGTGTTATTCAAGGCGCCTGAAGATCATAGGTCTTCATGGCTGCCCTTTGTAATAGGATCGGCTGTTATAGTTTGTATGTATAAAAGTGAGAGGATGTCTCGACCCAGGGGGTTGGGGAAAATAGATAATTCACTCTTGTATTGACAGTGGAAGTAATCTGTACTTATTCTTTCTTTTAATACAAAGAGTTGCTGCTGATTTAAGGGAGTTGTACATTGTTCATCCAACGTCTCTGCGTGAAGGCTGGGTCCGCCTTCTGCAGAGATTGCTGAGTTAAAGTAGGATTTCTGAATTAATTATTGTGTGATGTTCTGTTGATTATATTGCTTGTGTGCGCAGCAGTAGGATGTGTGAAATTGCAGTGTTACATTTTACTGAGATTGATAATTGTTACAGGATAACAGTCGACTGAATAGGAAGTTTCCTTTGTGCAATTTAGCCAATAGCTGTACACAGCTTTGTTCATCTCACGGTTTCAGATTGTCGTCCCACGAATCCCTGCAATCATTTTACTGTTATAATTGTTGACTTTCATTTCTGCAATTCAATTCTTTAAAGTAGCCGAACTTAATTTGCTGCAATTAAATTTCTAGATTACATTTAGTTTATGTGTATGGATTTCAAGAGCGATTAAATTGAATAGGCAAATCATTTATTTTGGGATATGAATAGGATTTCCTTTCTGTCTACAATTTTTATTTGAATCTGATTTCATTTCCTGTTGATACATGGTAGGAAGAATTTGAATTTGTAGTGTTTAGAAGATTGGTGGGATTACACAGGTTCTGAGGGATGAACATGGTTGCTTAGGGGTAAGATGTTTAATTACAATGATCTGGTGTTTAAGCATAAATTGTGCATCTATCCTTTGAAATAAAATACTTTCTCGAGTTGACAATAAATCTCGTATGCTCTGTGTGTTGATAACAATTTATCTACATTTAGGGTGCTCGACACATTTTATTTCAAAATGTAGAGGAAATGTTTTTGTTAAATAATTTGAAAAAAAAGAAAATCTTGACAATGACTTGTTCATAAAATACTTTTATGAACCACTTATAGTAACTAGTTTTTCCAAGGTTGAGATCAGCCAACAACTCTTCTATCTCCACCATTGGTACTAACTACTTTTCAAAAGCTTTAGTTAAAATAACCCTTTCACGCCATTTCTTTAGTTAAAAAAACTCTTTCACATCATTTTCTTGAAAATGATAAAGTTTACAAAAGCCTTTGTCTTGCACATATGTGCACTCTTTTAAAAAATTCTTTACAAATCCACAAAAACCATGTCACAAAATTTCATTTTTAAAAACTTATTTGCCTATCTTAAAAAGTAAAAAATATATGTGAGATTTTAATTACTACATAAATTTACCATTACTCTTGCAGTAGTTTGATGAGACTTCTCTTTAAAACTTTTCACATGGACATGTTCCTCAACAATGCGTTGATATTTCCTTTTAGGGTTTTCTGCTTACATGTAAACCAATTTTTTTTACGCGTGGATTTGAGAATTTATCTCATCAACAACATTCATTGTAACATTGTGATGCTACATATCACTTCTTGAGGAGGATTTGGATTATTAAGAATGTGAACATCCTACCTTTTTGACGATAGAAGCGACCACTTTAACAATCACTTCAAGTACATGATACATCTAGTTAACTTTCTGAGAAGAATCCCTTGAAACAAAATCACAATCTCATACATGATGTTTAATCATCATCCTTGTACCCATATATACCACCATCAAAACGGGATAAGGATCCTTGAGAATATCACTTCTACTCATATAGGGAAGTATGCGTTCGTTGTGTAAGGGTAAGAAAGTGGTTCTGATACCATTGTTGATCCTAGCTCGACAACACGAGATAAACCACCTAAAACTTTTCCAACATTTCCTAATTTAAAATCTACTGCTAAAACTACTTTCATAAGTTGGACAGATCTAGATGTTATCTCCAGTGCCAATTATAGTTCCAAGTAAAGGACATCAAGAATGAAGCATCTACATCTTTTGATAAATCCTCTATTTCTAATTCCAACAACTTAAAATCGCTAATACTAATTTTTGGTGGGATCATCTTCATCCTTAGTGATCCCATTTCTTGCCCGTCTCTCACCCATGGGATCCTAACGCTTCATCGAACGCTTCATCGCTTTGGTGCTCACTTGTATTTTCCACGAACAAAATATCAATTACAATCGTTGCGGACAGAGAGAAGGAAATTCATGAGTTAATAGATGAAAGGGAGGCTACCTTTTTGTGTAGAAAAAATAGGCTCATGACATTATTTCAATTTTTTTTTCCAAAATTTGCAAATTTCCACAATAATGTTGTGAAAGAAAACAACTACATAATAAATTAAGGAACCAACACTTATCTTTCTCATAACAAAAATTAAATGTTCATTGTAGAATTGCCTCTCCAGTTTGAATTTTCTTGTATAATATTTCCTTAACAAAACTATTTTGTGTAACATAATTTATAAACCATTTCGACTCCTAAAAACCTATTCGAGAGGTATGTTCAGTGGATTGTAATGATCTTCAATATCTTTTATCAAACAAAATATATTTTTTATCGATGGGTATGGTTTCATCTTTGGAAGAGAGGTGGATTGTCTCTAAAATATTTTTCTACTCCACATACCCATGGAAGCTACAGGATGTTATTTCAGGATCCTAAGTGTACCGAGGCATCCATTGTAAAAGTTGCTGCTAGATTTTATTTATATCGGCATTCCTCTCTTGAGAAGGGAAATTCAAGACAGGTGAGTTTAAGCATCGAGACAACTGTTAACTTTCAGGGACAAACTACACAAGAAACACCATTAAACACCAACATTTAGTGCGGTAAAACCCCATAATGGGAAACATCCATGCATGCAAAGTATTGAAGCTCATTAATGAATAACTAAAGATTACATGATGGGCCTTAGCCTCTCAGACCGCAGATTACATTATGTATCCCAACCATGCACTATATACTTCATGAAATAAGTTACATGAGTACAAATGTTGTTGGTTATTCCCATTATGAGAAACTTCCTGTAAACGCATTTGATTAGTTGTCATTATTAACAATATACACCTTGACAACAAGATTTTCTAGTACTCTGCCCAAGACTATTCATCACCTTGTTTTTAAACCAAGAGAAGCTACACACCATCATAACTTCTTTAACAATACCGGTTTTGTAAACATATCTGCACAATTTTCTTGAGTATAAACCTTTTTCAGATCTACTCCACCTTCACTAATGGATTGCCTTACAAAATAATACTTTACATCAATATGTCTAGTCTTACTATGATAAACATGATTTGTAGCCAAATGTATAGCACTTTGACTGTCACAGAAAATAGGCACAATGTTCTGCAACCTTCCAATTTCTCTAAGCAGACTTCTCAGCCAAATCGCCTCTTTGCAAGCATGTGAGGCAGCAATGTATTCATCCCCTATAGTGGATAAAGCAATTGTTTCCTGAAGCTTTGACATCCAACTATAACTCGACTTGCAAGAGCAAAGAAATAACTTGAAGTAGACCTGATCTTGTCCAAATAACCTACGAAATTTGAATCAACAAAACCACATACAAAGTCACTCTTATTATTAAAAGTGATACAATAGTCACTTGT
>LPNX010186116.1:92051-140139 GCA_001517045.1 Pseudotsuga menziesii | reverse complement strand
GGGGGGGGGGGGGGGGGGGGGGGGGCCGTGGGATTCTTATACTTACCACATTCTAGAAGTTGAGAATGGAATAGAAAAAATACAAATATTAGGTGACTCCATGGTGGTTATTAAGTGGTTGAGGGGAGCTCAACAATGGAAAAATTATTGTTGATTCCTATATTCGAGGATATTCTCTTATTAAAAAATGAAATTAATGCAGTGACCTTGCATGTGTGCAAAGAGAGGAATTATTTGGTTGACAATTTGTCGAAGGAATGGCTCCTAGTGGACTTTGGATCATGGCACTTATGGCATCTACAAGAAAGGTTCATGGCTGAATTTGATCCTAGACCTTTGTTTTGACATTTGGAACACATTATCTCTTCCCATTGATGAGGGCTTGCTGGCTAGTTTAGTTTTGGATGGTTTTCGTTTGAATATTTTGTTTATAAGGGATCTGATGAGATTACTTGTTTAAGTTGATTTTTGTACTTTGGACCACTGTAAATTTGTGTTTGGGATAGTTTTATTACATGAGACTTGTTGAGGTATATGTAGGAGGATTACAGAGCTCTTGTTTTCTATTTTTTTTGAACTGCAAACGGACGAGTTAATCAACATGCAATGGAAATTTGAATTGAGAAGTATGTATGTGGATGCTATAAGGGAATATGATGAATGCAATTTTATAATTTGATAATAAAGTTAAGATTTATTTATTTATTGTAGAGGAAAAATAAAGTATCTCTAATCATATCTCAAAAGACCAAAAACCATAAAAATTGTAAAAAATGGACCAACCATCAATTGCAAGCACATCATATATATAGGATTTTCTGGATTGACCAACACTACCTTCAAGAAATTTTAAAGAAAATGTGCATGAAAATATTCAATGGGTTATCCATCCAACACCTCTTGAATATGACCAACACTCGCAACCAAAAACAATTTGAATTTATAAAGACCATCAACTTCTTCATACCTTTCCCTAAACACATGATGAAATGAAATATAATTATATGCTAATCTAGAATTTCGAATCTCGTCATAAATGGATGTCAACAAATATTTATCAAAGTTTTTTTTCTCATTCATCTAGTTAACCACTACTAATGAATCACACAAAATATGAAGTTTTGTAGAACATTTTCAACATACATCATTAACAACAACTTTAAAGCCAACCTTTTTTCCCTATGCACTTGCATAGGGAAACTTTAAACTTTATCACATGTGCATTACTTATGAATAAAGCACCACCTACACCACATATAGGCAGCCACCTCGATAGGCCCCATCAAAGTATGCCTAGGCTCCACTTTTGTCTATTTGCTCAACAATTCAAGCATGCACATGTTCTCTACAACACATTGAATGGGTGGAACATACCTATCTACAAAAAAGACATGCATTGCAAGCTAGCCATATTCCCCATGATATAATCAATGTGAGAGCTTTATATTTTTTTATAGCAAGATTCTAACATCACATGTTCAAACCTTCCTTTAAACAAGTACCACCCTAAATATCCCTTAAACCAATGAGGGATTTTATATTTTTCCAAACTTGTCTAGTAAATGGATAGGACAATAAAATATGCGATAATGGACTTTTCATTAGTCTTACAAAGAATACACCAATTAGGCTCTTGTTTACCTCTCTTTTGCAACATATCTCAAGGGCCCTATTTTTATGGGTGGACCACATAAGTATATGAGTTTTTAATTTGCATTTGAACTTCCATATGCTTTTCCATGACCAAGCATCTTAAATCCCTTCAACAACACACAAATCTTGATATCCTAGCTACTTTAGAAGTGTAAATCCCTATTGTATTTTTTTTTCTCAACAAAATGAGCTCACTCTCAACTTATTTAATTCTCAGATGAATAGTCCTAAGAGTTGAAATATAGTTCTCCCATTCATATGCATATCTACCTACTAGACCAATGAAAACCATTAATTCCCATTAATCCTAACTCTAGATAGCTGTTAACTTTGAACGTGCTAATTGACTAAGCAAGAACAAACCTTTCATATGAAGATTATTAATCAATGTATCAAGCATATTGAACCCTTCCTCACTATTAACGAAAGTGTTTGCACCAATAATCACTCATCCCATTCCCAATCCTCCATACAAGCCACTGCCCCATCAAATGAAAGATCAGGCCGTTGCCTTCCATATAATAGAAAGCACTTTGCCATTTCTTATTCTGGTTCCTAATCCAATCTTCCATTGAATCATTCTCTATGTATTTTTGAACAGTTACTTGACACTAAAGACCCTTACCTACTATTAACCCACATATAGAATTTGTAGCCAATGCTCTTCTAAAAAGATTATTATTGTTCAATCCCCGACCACCTTGTTATTTTTCAATCCTCGACCACCTTTTGGCATCTAAAACTAAGTTTTCCAATAATTTCCAAAGATCCTTTATAGATGGAAGTTAATGTCATCCTATAAAAAAGATTGAATCAAAGACATATTTGACTAAAATGAGCCTCCTCCCAAGACAACCATTGCTTGCATCATACATATGATCTCTGTTCCACCTTAGCTATAAACCAATTCCAAGCTCTTGTACCATAATACTTTGTTTTGAGATAAAACCCTAAATACATTAATTTATCTTGAAGCTCAACCCATTGAAAAGAAACAAAAAGAAAACAATTCTAAATTCATTTTCATTTATTCTTTAAAAAAAAAACATTAATAACTTATACACATTTATCAACATACATATAAAAATATAAAAGAGATCTAATATCTTTTTGAGCTTTTGTTATGACCTAATCCACTTACATTAAATAATCTCCACTGTTACTTACTAAGTTATTCGATCCCTATTAAAAAAAAGAAGATCATAACACCCCATTACATCTCTAAGAAGAAGAGTCATAAAACCTTTATTGCATCTCACTTAAAACCAAAAAGATCATTGGCAAACACTAGATGAGACAAGAATACACCTCTTCTATTTTAATACCTTTATCTAGTTTATAAAAACTAGATAAAGACCATCACATTTAAACCTGTCACCTTTAGTTTTGTTCAACATCATTACATTCAACTTGTGAACATCCACTAGTCTTCAAAGGTCCCGTTTTTTCGAAGTGCTGCCCAACCGAGATAAAATTCCAATGCACCCGAGGGTAACAATATGATGTTGCGTACCCATTGAAGCTTCCTTCTTATCTTTTTCTTGGGCCAATGTCATATTCAATTTTATACCTCTCCTAGTATTCTCCAACCAATGAATTAGTACATTTTTTTCAGTCGAAAAAAGAACATTCCTTGGTATTCATTTGAATCAAAGGAACTTTTTACATCTTCAAATATCAGCCAATGAACTGTACAAGTACAGCAGTAGTATTAAAAACAGTCCTACCTGTGCAAATCAACAAAAATAACAGTCCTATCAGCCAATGATAACATGTGAATACCTGTAAATACAATAAACATATCCACATAGTCTCATACTCAGAGCACTTTGAGTTCACTTCTCAAGAGAACCCTCTCATAGGAAGGCTGTCAAGTACAGTCATCTATGTTCCTAAAGAACATAACAGGAACCCAGAAATCTGATCCAAGGAGGGAGCGATACTCATGTAATCAGTAAAAGGTGCTCAACAATACCTGTAAGTGTCTCACAAAACATGATGATAATCTGTAGTAGAAAGAGCATTTCTAAAAGATCTGTGATGAGCTTTCTCCAATAATCTCATTCCCAAAAAATTCTGTAAGTATGAGATGTCCCGGTGCCATATGTAGTTCCTCCTTTGATAAGAAGTCTGCCCTCCTGTTATGTTCCCTATAAACATGACTGAGATCCACCCACATGAAGGAGGACATGAGAATCCTAGTGTTGAGGCACCAGGCCTCAAGATTCACCATATCCAGGGTGGATTCCATATTATCCCACTTTATAATCACAGAGGAGTCGCCAAAGATATGTAGGTAAGGTAACTCAATATCCTTTGCGATCCATAGTGATGCCCAAAGTGCTAAGAGCTCAACTCTAGTGTTGGTACTTCTGCCACATCCTAGCTTGAAGGCAAGAAGGTGAAATTCATTCAGCCAGATACCAAATCCCGCACCCCCCACATCTTTTGCGGCCGCGCCATCAAAAAAGATCGTAGGATACACTAGTGTAGGAGCATTCCCAATGTTCCTGATCCTGAGCTTATTTTTCAGAGGAGGCTTAAAGGTCAAAAAATCATCTTAAATGATATATAACAATCTGTTCAAGTTAGGCTCCTGATCTTCAAAACATAGGCTGTTCCTAGCCTTCCATATATTCCAAAATATGAAGAAAGGTAAATATAGTAAATACCCCTTCCTAGCAATCCAGCAAGTTAATAATTCCAGAAAGGTATGGCCACACCAGTCCAATTTCACCTTTAATATGCAGCTTAGGCCACCAATTACCTCCTTCAGAAATCTACAGCTGACAAAAAGATGTTCAACCGATTCTGCCTCCTCCTTGCAGAGGCAACATCTATTGGGACCATACCATCCTTTTTTCCTCAAAGTATCCCAAGTATTTATTTATTTATTGCATGTGAGCCACACAAAGCATTTGATCTTGAGTGAGATATTAAAGAGCCAAATCTTCAACATAATGTCAGTATCCAACACAGCTTTGTAATTTGAAATTAAATCATAGGCTTTCCTAGCTGTCACCATACCCCTCTGATCATCAATGAATTAGTACATTGAAGATAGTGTCTTGCTAAATCAAGCATTCTTTATGTTACATGCATACGTCTATTCTTTATGTTAATAGCACATGTGACATAGGAATGATGTGTTAATCCAAGACCAAATTGCCAAGTAATCTCACCAATCAATCTGGTTCACACACCTTGGGTCGACCACTCACATCTCTCCATACATGCTGAAGAGGTTAAAACACTCTAAGATTATGATAAGCTCACGTTTGTCAAAGTCAATCCATTGAGTTTTCAAAATTACAATCATGCTTAATGGTTTATCTACCTCACACATGTAAAATTTATTAAATCAATGGCAATGCTGAATGTGCACAACATTAAGTGAAGTACTTCGAACAAGTGAAGTATAAACAAATGTTTATTCTCGAAAGAGAGAATAATGAAATGTTAGAAGGTACTCATTACCCATACATCCATGATTGACCATGTGTCCCTTTAGAAAGAACATGGATAGGATTGCGTGGATTTTGCACACGTTGGCGCTTGGGCACGCTCACCAAAGATGGAAATTATATGAAGCTAAACAATTATCTTTAAAAAAAATAGAAAGAAAATAATATATCATGAGTAAATTGAAAAGAAAAAACTCCTATTTCATATGAAGAAGGTGTCATTGTTTTGATGTTGGACAACATTGTCAAGGATATTGTTGAGCACAAAAGGTTAGATTCTATATGGTTGGATTTTTATTTTATACATTCAAATTTAAATAAGTCTAATACTTATTTTGAAGATTTTTTTAGCTTCTTAAGTTTTATGAATTCTTTCATTTTTTAAACTTTAAAGACAATAATTATCTAGCAGGTTTTTAATTACTTTTTTCTTTTACTTTCTCACTCGATCATAAATTCATTATTTTCATTATTTGTCACCTATTTGAGGAGGGTTTTCTTCATCTATCAGAAACACGCTAATGGATACTTTGTATCCATTCATTATTTTTAGATCAACCACTACATATATGTGACCTACATGTGAAATGGGTTTAGCTCAAGAGGTTAGCAAAAAATAATAGGATCCTTCCACCTAGGTTCAACTCTCACTTGTGACACAAAAGGTTAGATTCTATATGGTAGGATTTTTATTTTATACATTCAAATTTAAATAAGTCCAATAGTTATTTTGAATATTTTTTTAGCTTCTTAAGTTTTATGAATTCTTTCATTTTTTAAACTTTAAAGACAATAATTATCTAGCAGGCTTTTAATTACTTTTTTCTTTTACTTTCTCACTCGATCATAAATTCATTATTTTCATTATTTGTCACCTATTTGAGGAGGGTTTTTTCATCTATAAGAAACACGCTACTGAATACTTTGTATCCATTCATTATTTTTAGATCAACCACTACATATATGTGACCTACATGTGAAATGGGTTTAGCTCAAGAGGTTAGCAAAAAATAATAGGATCCTTCCACCTAGGTTAAACTCTCACTTGTGACTTACAGTTTCTCTTTTTGTGAACCAATTGTTGTTGAGTTTCTGACCCATGAGGAATATCTTACCCTTATTTATGGACTGAAGGGTGGGGTTCTCAGTTACATGTAAATATGTGTCTGATTGAGCGTGATCTACATAATTTAGCAAGCAATATATGAAAATTATTAGAAGTGGAGAAGAATGTGATACAAATCTAGGTGCATAACAATTTGTAACAAAAGCCATATTTGGAACATATTTGTACCTAGTTGTACACGATCCGAGCCATACTAGTAATTTATTGAAATGCATGATTAGTCCTCCTCTAAAAGGGTTAATTCAACAACTATACATTGATTGGAGACATGTGACATTTACCCCATTTATTAATCTAGTTTACAATTGTTTAACACATGTCATTCATCACTAATACACAGACTGAAATCAAACCATTTTCTTGTGATTTTTTCATGCTTGCTCTCTTATGAATATTTGGGAACATATTTCTCTTGTAGGTAGATGTTTGATTTAATTGAGTGAAGACCTTCTTGTGCCTAACCTATTAACTTATGGATTTGTCAACCCTCAAAAAATCCAAACTACTTAGAGGATATTCATTTAGACATAAGTCTCTTCAATATGACAACAAGAGTTATTGATATGATATTTTAAACATAAATAGAGAGTGATACATGATTAAAATAATTAAATGTCATAGGACGATCCTCTTTAGGTATTAGATCAATGAAGGTAGAGTTAAAACAACCTAATACCTTCCTTGAAATTATCACTTCCACCACTCTAAGAAGATACTCACATAGAATCTCGAAGAATCCCAAAAATAATGCCATAGTCTACCCATTAGGGATAGGAATTTTGTCCTTGTGAATTTTGTCTTTGTCCCTTAACAATTTTATCTTTCTTCGATTCTATGTGTTTGATTTGATGTATTTTCTCAAAACTGAAGACACCTCTTGGAATTCCTTCAACCATCTCCCTAAATATCCAACTCCAACTCCTTTAACATTCCATACCTATTCTTGTATCTTGCTCCTACCTAAGAGATTGCTTATTTATTATATATAGCCTTGAGAGAGGCTACAAATTGTTCACTTGTTGATGGTTTTAAATTTTCTGATCAAAAGTATTCCCTGCATCTTTTCCTATATTTTGAAAATCTTCCTCTTCCAACCAACCTAGGTTAAATTACATAGGAGAAATAGGTTTGGGATTATTGTTCTCCATCTCCCAAAAAATGGATTGTGATGAGAGAAATTGTGAGGATTAATCCATGTTTTGTGTCGATCCATACTTTCAAAAACCGTGTCAGAAACCAAAAAATTGTCAATCCTTTTAGAGACCCTATCATCACCAAACCTATAATTTATTTAGGTGGGATCTATAGAAATAGGTTTAGTATCAAATAATCTAGATACTTCAATGTGATAATTGAAGAAATCCATTAGCCTATTTACTCTAACAGAAGTACCCCATACCTCCATCTTGTTTAAAGTAAAATTCATCCTTCTACCCCACCGAGATTACATTACCTTCACAAATGTAATGTAGAGAAAATATATTTTCCCAAAAATGTTGTTTTTCATTGTATGGTCCATACACATTCAATATATTTTTTTGGAACCCCAATTTTTTACTGAAAAAATGGTGTGCTCAGACTTGAAAAGAAGGCATAAGAATTGGTTAGGGTCACATTGGAATCCCACTCAGTAATAATGTCCCCATAGAACCCATCAAAATCTAATGCTAAAAGATATCAACCCTTAATTAATCTTTTCAAATCACCTACTAGATGATATCCTTTCCTCATAGAATCTTGTACTAGAATGATATCAATATTTTCCTTCTTAATTGTATGTCTAGGCCATAAACTTTTAGAATGGATTCCTAGACCTCAAATAGACATGGATAAAACTTTCATTTGAGCCTGAAAATATGGGGTGTATCTACTAAAAAAACCCAATAATTGAATGTTGTTGCCCCTATTATATTTCTTCATTATCCTTTGCCTTTGTATGGTGGACTAGGGATTTCCTACCAACTATACCCCATGATTTTCTTTATTCATCTTATGTATTAAGTTATAATGTCCACCACTATGAGATTTTGAGTCGGTCTTATTGTCCTCTATATCCCTTCACGAAACAATATTTTCCTTCGATCCAAACTTAGACTTGGATGAAAGGGATGCATGCCTACTCTCCTCCTTATACATGGTCAAATTTTGAGCTATTGGTGTGTTGAAACACTTTTTACCCTTGCCCTTACTACCACCAAATTTTAACAATTCGTTGGGGGTTGACCAACATTTCCAATGACGGATTATGAGCAACTCATAAATTCATGGAAATGTTTTCAAGTGACTTACCTGCTAGTGGAAGAGCAGGCTCCAATCATTAATGGGACAAATTGATACATTTTCTTCACTTTTGTCCTCACTACCCCTAGTAACTAACCATTGAAACTTGTAAGGCCTGAGGTAGGGATCGTGATTTGGTGAAATTTCGCCAGCATATCACCTCACATTTTATTAATGGAATCATCCATCCCATGGATAATAATAACAACATTTTGTTGTATATTTTGTTCCCCATCACCCACATTCTCAAGGATAGGTTTTTTAACCTCCTCTTTTTAGTAGAAGCCTCTCCAAGCAATGGTAACCTTTCAATACTTTTACTTTCCAGACCTCTTTCACAAATAATTTTCACAATATCTAGGGTTGTGTCTCTAAACATGCCAATGTGCATATTATAAATGCGCATTAACATAGTCTAATGCCTATGAATGCACTAGGTTTTCAACAAAAATATCCACTGTCTTAGATAAACCATCTTGAATGTCAATATCGACAAGGACTCAATCAACCGATCTCACTGCGCTAGTCTTGTTAGATTCACCCACTAGGATTGTTTTACTTGGTTGGTGTCCATTGTCCTACAAGTATTTATCCGAATAAATCCCAATTGATAATCCTAAAAGCTTGACCAAAATTTGTATGCAAGAATAAAACTCAACATGGGGATCAAAATAGGGGTGCCACGACTATAAGGAGAGGCCCAGAGAATCATTCAAACAATCGATTACCAAATTATATCATTCCATCCTCCTTTGAATTGAAGATAAATCTAATCCATTCACAGGTCATGAGGTGAAAAATAGGACCACAACTGATAGTAGAGACCAAGTTTCTTTTGATCCATGAATTCATAGTAGTTGCAAATAATTATGTTCCCAAAATTTTTCCTATCATTGTTTTTCCCTCAAATTGTAAAATTGCTTGACCCTAAGATCATCACCTACAACGAAACATACCCTAGAATCATTTCTTTTCAAATCTATTGTCGACTTCTTAGGCTCAAAAGGCTTCTTGGATTGTGCCTTGCACCGAAACAAAGCACCAAAGCCGAGATCATGACCAATGAATTCAACGTTAATTACCTACTATTCCAATGATATATCCTTGTTTGTTTTTAAATATGCCAAAATTGCACTAGAAGAGTCACTTGGAACACATGGTTCATATCCCATAACAATCAAGGACGTAGAATTATTACCTCGATATTCAAAGTTAAAGTTTGTATCATGATTGATAAATTGGGGAGTGGAGCCATGATTCTCCTCCACAAGATTTGGAATGGAAACCAAAAATATGAACTGATAGTCTTTATGAGGGTTTCCATTTCCCACTTGAAGTTCTCACACCATATCACAACCCACTAGTTTTCCAAACGTCAAGGTTTTGGAATTTGTTGGAGAATACCCCCACCCCAACACACAGACACATTAGGACCTAGGCACCCACAAAAATGAGACTAAAATTTGGTATTTTGAAAGTACATCGTTGTAATAATACACAAGTTAGATTTCATTGTCCATGATCCAAAAATTTTAAATACAAACCCTAGTCGTGAAACCCTAATTTCCCTTCATTACAAGTTCCACACTTGCATTTGTCATTACCATGCAACATTTAGAAATTAAAATATATTTCTTCTATGGATTTGTTTGGAATTTAACTTCTACAACATATTGCCTCACACATCCACAATGAATTCATAGCACCAACTTCCTTTCATTGAGTTACATGGCCTCAAAGGAGCTGCATGATGGATTCTCACGGCGTGTGATGGGAAATCTCTACAACAATGAGTCATTTCACTTCTTACCTTTTGATAGTTACTCTAAATTGTATGTAAAAGATAATCTAATAATTTCTTCCATTAGTCCTAGCTTTTCCAATTGAGCGACTAGGAGATCACATTTGTTCAGTAAGCCCTTGACACTAGTAACCCTAGATAGTGATCTCCATGCGAAAACTCGAGACCACAACATTCGAGGATGTAGAGAAGCTCATTTTGATTTCTGATGCAATCCCCACTATACATTGTTTCATAGTCTCAAAATCACATACACATATATATCACAATTTACAAAAAACAATTTATTTCTAGAAAAAAACATATAAAAAAATTGGTGTTGCTCACACCTTCCCTACTCTTCGTCTTGAGCCACCCAAAACAATTTTTTTCTTAAAAAAAATCATATAAAAAAAAGTGATGCCGAGCACATCCTCCCTACTCTTCCATGGACCTGGCTTAAAAAAATAATAAAGGTAAATATAACTAACATAAAAGAATATTTAAAATTAAAAACCCAATTTTAAAAACGTTAAAATAACAAACTTAAAAGGGATAATAGAAACAAACATATTTAAACTCTACGAGTTTCTTATAGTTTGTCTATTAGGTGTTTTTGTTTTTAATATAATTTTTTTCCATTTAGTTTATTGGGTGTACATGAGTGTTTTTTTTGGGGTGTGTTTTTAAATCTTTTAATTTTAAAATTAATGGTGATATTTTTGCACCGAGAGAAGCGAGGTGCTCTCCAACGCAGTATGGGGGCAATCCCGTCACGTTAGTCACGTTATGCTAGCCGACATAAATAAAAAATATTAAAAAATGAAAACTTACATATCGACTTAAATAAAATATAAAAAAATAAAGTGGCATAGATCCATTTTAAACCCGGATCTATGAAGTACCGAGAGGGATCCAAATGCTAAAAATATGTACACCTCAAGAAACTGGATCCCTCTCGGTGCTTATAGATCCTGGTTTAAAATGGATCTATGCTAGTAGTTATATTTCAAAGGAGGTGAGTAGGGTGCGATGCATAGAAAATACATGGGTTCTTTTTATTTAATTATAGTATGATGCGATTCATAGCATCACCTCTCACATGGATCTTTTTTATTTAATTATTATGTTCACACAGTTCCTATAGTGTTCGCAAGGTTTTATTAGTTGATTCATACATAATGCAATATTTTTCAGTTCCTAGATCTAATAATAGAAGCTACATGTTTATTTATGTAAGTTTTTATTTATCTAATTGATTTATTATTGGTTCAAAAGAGATGAGCTCAGCCTCAAAAACATGTATGGGTACAAACTGACACTTCTCTTGTTATATGTCAGCGTTTGTATGTTGGATGTACATCGAATTCAAAGCCCACGCAAAATGGAAGTATTATGACATGTTATCTACTTTATTCATTGAATACTATCATTTGTCTCTCTGTTAAGAAGACACATACCAGAGGAATACCCAGCTGGAGCACATCCTGCTTCGTTCCGACCAAGGATCACATTTGAAGGGTAGGTCCCTATTTCACTTTGAAGGGATCTAATATATTGAACCCTTCAATGTTGACATGTTAAAATAAACCATTTTTTTCATTTGAAAATCTAATAATACATCAAAATCTCATTGTAGATTAAAATCAATGTAATCAAATTCCTCAACATAGTGACAAAATTTGCATTGCTCCAGTATTTAGTTTTTAATAAGCATGTCTAACTTAAATAACCCATGAACTTATATAGAGGAAATTTCACAAAAAAAACCCGACAATATGAAGAAATCAATTGACAAATATTTAGAACCAATGGAGATTGAATCGACGAGTAATAAAACTTCTAACATAAAAATCAAGGTTGGATGAAAATGAAATTCAATCTATACAATATCCATTGAACATAGAGATTGATAAATACAAAAGAGGGAGTGAATCTAAAAAATATGTTCATGAATTAAAAAAGGCTATTATCTTGAATCACTTCAATAACAAACTTTACTCATTTCCGAGAAGTAAATAAATACTTATAAAATAACACAACAAAAAACTATTCTCATGCTGCACATACCTGAAAAATAATTCAGCCGTAGGAACAACCCAACAAGTATTGAGCTCCACTAAGGGAAGGAATCCCTTTATATATGTTTATGTTTTCTCATCTCTATGAACTAGAGGAGAGACATACTCCACTTGAGGAAATAATCATTAAGGGAGGTGTCTTTTTTTTTTGTCTCTAATGGTGATGTGCACATATGCGGGTGGGTGGTGGACTGATGGTGTTAGGGTGGATGTGTCCCTTTTTCCCTCAGGCGAGTCCCCTAGAGTCTAAAGAGGGTATGATATACCCTATGAATGAATAGGGCAAGAAAGGGAAGAAGTAGTTGGAGTAGGGGTTGCCAATGATGGTGGAAACAACCTGAGAAAGTTGAACTTGATGGTGGAAGCATCCTGAAAAAGGGTCAAGAGTTACTCCGGTTTGAGCTTGTGATTTTGAAAGAAATCGGTTAAGGTACCTTTTCTTCTTGAATCCTAGTTTGAAGGACAAATGACAATCTTAATGAGTCATGACTCATGCAAATAGTGATAGTGATATCCAATCATAATGAAGACTTTTCTCTTATGATTTATGTGGGACTTTGAGCTTTATAGTCACCTTAATGTAGATACCAGCAGATCCATTCAAGATATATGAATGAACTCTTTTGGTGGAGTCTTCATATTAACCATTCACAAATCCAATGAAAGAGGAAGTGATGCACCATCTTTCTTAATAACATGAATCTGAATATATCACTTATCAATGATGACGTAAGTATTGATAGGAAAGTGATCAAGTCACTTTCTCAAACAAGAGCCTTGAATTGTGATCATTCGTCTACTTGACCTACTCACTATCTTGAGTCTTGATTGACGCCCATAGTTACCTCTGCCCTGACTCTGGGCTCTCACCCCCTATCTAGGTACCATAACTCTAGCATGTTCTAAAACACAAAACAAGGTAGAAATTTGAAATTGAAATAGGATCAAGTCTTGATGACAACAATGGAAGGATACACAACCTAAGCATGGTTAATGAGTTTGGAAATTGGAATAATGCTAAACAAAAGTTTAAAGTTTAAAACTACAAAATAATTTCAAACTTTCAACTTTCATAATCATAATTCCAAATTCCAATAACCTTTTGATTAACCAAACTTCCAAATCCAGATTCCCTAATACTGCTCACTCAGATGCATTAGTTATAAACCAGTGCAAAACATGATGAATCGATTCTAATTCTAATTTCTATTCATTTGCCACACAATTTAATTCTACATTATGTGATTGCATTTGCTATTAATAGACTAGTTATTCACCTTACACATATATTGGTTGGGATTTGAGAAGGAATCATTGTCAAGCTGCGTTAAGTGTTTGAAGCCTATTGTCAGTTGATTTCAATTGTGATAGCCTACTAAGACACAACCATTGTTAATGCATTTTTTTGCTACTAGAATACTAGCTTACCATGCGTGATTGTCAATTAATGCTTTATTTTCTACTAGCTACCAACTTACCAAAAGTGATTGTTGATTAATGCTTGGTGATTAAAGGGTTGGACCATGAGTCACACATGATTACTGGTTATATAACCTTGCGGAAAATAGTGGAAAGGTATAGATCCATGGCGTTTATGGATCACATTTGTCAATATAATACAAATTATCCATCAAATTTAATATAGGAGAAAGAGGTAACAAATCACCTTATTTTAAGAAGTGTTCTCATTCAAATATTTTCATTTTAGATAAGTTTTCTACCCAAAAATTGCAACATAGATCTATTCCAAAAGGGTATGTAAATCTGACTACCATGGGTTACACACTCTCTTCTCAGAGTCTGGAAATATTGTTGTACTATTCTCCTCCATTAATATGTTGTTTTACAGTGATTCATTCAACTCTATTCTAAACATCTAGACTCCCATTCATTTATTCTCCAAGCCTCCAAACCTTGGGACTAGCCATAGTTGATGACATCATGAATCTATGGATATTAGTGCAACCATATTACATTATAACGCGTGCCCCATTTAACAAGTGATAAGTGTTGCATACAATAACCAAACATGGATTTTCAAAACATGGTTTTGGAGGATTCAAACCCTAAACGAAGACAAGGTTATGAAGTAGAAATTTGAATCCTTGCACAATATCCTGATGGCTTCTGGCCTACAACGATGAAGAAAATTTCCATATGCAAATCCAATAAAGGGGACACTATTATCAAAGTGTTGAGGCCTGGAAATTCGCAGGCGGCAACAGTAAGGGATTCTCCCCAATCAGCGTTCCCAACTAGCCCGCTGACTGTTTGGTATAGGGAATCCGTCCGGTTCGCGGTCTGGCTACCGTAGGTCAAAGTATCAAACACAGGCTTTACCGGTTGCGGCCCGGCCCACCGAGTTTTTGTATTTTGACTTAAATAAATGATATGCACGTGCCTAAATAAATGCAGGGTGATCCAGATGCAAGGAGCGGTCACAAAGTGATGCGCAGGTTCTTACCTCTCGTCTTAAGCTCACAAACAACTAAACCAGATACAAAATAGAAATAAACTAACTACCTAAACTATCCCTAGGGAGCGAGGTTATCATCTTAACTGAGCAATACAATATCACATACGGTGAGAAAAATCACAGATAGCTGATACTCTTCTCATGGTACATAACAAAAAAACTTACAAATATTCAAATAACCAGATAGCCGATCATTCTATAACAACAGTTATTGCTCTTAGTGACAATACATCCCAGAAAATACTGAAGAATAGTTAACAAGAACTTAGGCTCAAAACGTCAAATATCCTTACAGCAAATGAAATACAGCTGAAAACGAAAAAAGTTCCTCTTCAACATCATTCATTGAATTGCATTGGTACATTTCACTTCTTTACTCTTTCCAACAGGAAAAATTGCAGTTCACTTTGCAAAACGAAGTAATTCCTCTTACAAGTCAACCATTACAAAATTTTCTAAGGGAAAAAAGCCCTTTTCCAGTCTTCATTCCCCCTATTTAAACTACAACTGATGTCCTCTCGGTTCCCTCAGCCCGTGACCTTTCAGTGCCCTTGACGATTCAGTTTCTCCTCTGGTCGTTGCGTTTTCTTCAATCATTTCAAAAGGCGTTTTACCCTCTGACAGTAACTGCTGAAAATGCCTCATCGGCGCCTCTGTCATCCGCTTGGGTTGTCATTTTCCTCGCCGTAGGCCACTCTAGCGATCCATGTGATTCTCCCTGCATACAATTTAAACGCATTATCCACTAACTTGAGACATTGGACATCACAATTTTTTAACTATGGTGAAAAATCCACAAAAGCTGGCCTGGTTCATTCGGGCGAAAAGTTCACGGTAAAATGAAATGGCGGTCGGGCAGTACTTGGATCGGATGAGACAAAGTTTCTGCACCGGATGGGAGAAAGCTCCAGGAGCCGCAACGGCGGAGGATCACTAGAAGAGGGGGAGTGAGAACGCATGCGCCATAGGAAATCGGGCGGCAAAGGGAAGTGGGGCGGAAGCTGAACAACTCTGCCACCCGCAACAGCGGACGGAATGCAGGACAGAGGCAGACGACGGGAGCGGTAGGTCGGACGTCGGATGACAAACGAAACAGAGGCCAACTTCCCCCTTCCGGCCGCAACGGCGGGTGAGATAGAACTCTGGAGCAAGCGATCCACACCCACGAATCGGGCGTCGGGTGACACTTCAATCGGGCGGAGACTTTGGTATAGGAGCCGCAACGACGGGTGAGATAGGACTCCACTTCTTCCAAAAGAGGCCCGATCCAAAGGGAAAACTAACAGCGCTAAGGCCCGATTGCGGCTGAAAAAGTAAAATCTTACTAAGGCAAACTTTTACACTCTATGGGCATTAAAATAACTAGACCACACGACTCATATCGAACTGAACGAAGCAAGCAATCAAAGGACGTTCAACTTCAAACGCAAAGATAATCTCAGAGACGCCAAGCTTTCAACAGTCGATTCAGGCAAATAAAGATAAGGAGGGGTCCCAGATTTTAAATGAAAAACTAAAATCGGGGAAAAGGTTGCGGCAGCAACACAAAGGAAGAGTTCTAATGAAATGAAATATCTTATGATCCTAGGAAATGAGAATTTAAGTCTTCTTTCAAAATGAAGCCATGCTATAAAATTACAATTTTACTAAATATAAAATCAATACAACCCATTGCAAAGTCTCTTTGTAACAAAAAAAAAACAATACAACATATTGCAATTGCTTAATTCTTTGCATGGCAAGGACTATTGTAGTTCTGAAAGAAATAAATGAATATTCCAAGATTTATTTTCATTTTTATTTAATAAAGAACTAATATTTGAATTAAAAATAATTACAAAGACATCAATCTCGAGCCGAGAGTCCATCCATATCTTGCTATCCAATCTCGTATACTTAATAATTGAATGAGATTTCATTATTGACTTTATTTGTGGCTTCAGTTTGTTCGTCAATTTTATCCATTATCAATTTAGATATGAGCTAACCGTATTTGGGTCCATAAAGTATCCAAGACAATGAAAGTTAAGATTTGCATTGTGGATGTGTTTGAAGTTAATTTTCAACGACTTTTCCATAATTGATGTGGGACTGAGCACACATAATCCATGGAAGAAGCTACATGTTACATGTCACTAACATTAAAGTTTCAATGTGATTTAAATTTTGATAAATATTCCAGATGGAATGTGTGGCTGGCACGATTTGGCTTCTTCCATTGTTGCTCCCTAATCATCCATTCTCAACCATCTAAAAGTTTGACGAGAAAAAAATGGAGCATCTCTTCAATTGCAAAGTTAAAAAATAATGGTCAATTTAATTATTGAAGGGCCTGATGCAAAATTAAATTCTTTTTGCATGGAAATTTTTTTTACGCCCTTCTATGAAGAGTAAAATAGATCCTAAAAAGTATTGAAGGGTTCAAATTTGAATCCTAGTTCCGACACCTACATCGACTCAATCGAGAAGAATACTTTGTCCTGGGTTTTGCTTGAGCTTTACTCATTTAGTTTTATACTCTAAATAGTCTCTGCTGGGGCCTGTGATCGATCTATGGAAAGGGTAAGGTTACAGAAGACTAAATCAGATTCTAGTGCTCAAATCAAGGTACAATTATTTAATGTCACCAATTCTTTTCTTACTTCAATGATCAATAGAAGAACAAAGCTTCTTTTTGATATGACTACACAATAATTGGAGGAGCATTCGTTTGAAGTATAAGAAGAATGGATGGTAAAGCCAATGCTATGGTAGGGCAGGGAGGAAAATGGATGTTCACGAGAAATCAAAAGAATATCGGTGGCATTCCATATATGGGAAAGACAATGCCTTAGAATTTGGTGCCCTGGAGGAAATTGTAGGATCCGGTGAAGATAATTACTAGGTGTTCAATGAGAGAACTAAATAAGAGAATTGCGAGTGTTGTTTCTATGAGAGTGTGGGGAAGGAAACATGAGGAACCGATGGATGAAAATTAGTTGTTGGAGCAAGAAGGTGGCAATGTGTGGGAGCAAACGCGTAAAACCCCCGCTTGCCCCCGTGAAGTCAAAATCAGTGCAATGCACCATTCACATCCCACTTGGTATTTTCCCTATTGTTTCTTTTCCTTCATTTTTTCCCTTTTCATCACTGTGAGTAATTCTTGTTATTATTCAATCGCTTATGTATTAAATTTTGGGTTATCCAATATCGAAAGGGGATTATAACAATCAATATGTAAGAGCATTGAAAAAATGCCAGTAGTTGTCTAGCATTTTTGATCTACTAGCTAAATCACTGAAAATTACTTACAAAATTTAAACTCTAGAACTCTCCTCTACATGTTGCAAACTTACAACATGAAACAATATCATAAGTTAGAACAATAGAGGTGAGTACTAAATAGTTGGGGATATTCCATGTTTGGAGTCTTGAAATAGTTTGTGTCTTTACAATCTCCTCGATTTTCAATCACTATAACTTGAATTTTCAACAAGGATATGTTGTAATCTACATAATTATTCAAACACTGACACTAATGATTAAATTTTGGTTGTTACTTTGTGTATAGAAAAAATATTATCATAGAAAGAATGAACATTTGAATAAGCCCATGAATTGTTGTGCACCTTTTATAAGTTGTAGTTTAAAACACCTAGCGACTCCAATTTTTGTAGGTATGGAATAAGATTGTGCAACTAGAAAGTTAGCTTAAGATGAAGTAGTTATGATTGCATGATTTTATTTCTATGTAGTGGATTTCCACGCTAGATAAAATAATTTAGTAACCATCTGACACATAGCTTGACTTATGCACTAAGATTGGATTTTGTTTCAATATAAAAAATGATGTAAATCCATTCAAATCCTTTGAATTTATACAATGTACAAAATTGAACATAACATCAGTGGTATAAACATAGGTATATAGGGCTGTGATATTTTTGGATAAAAAGTTTTTTCCTATTGTAGTGGGGATTTCTCCCCTACTACATGCAAAAGCACCAACCTTAGCTCGTCTAGAGCATAAGGAAGAGTTCAATGATAACAAAAATAATGATACAACAAAAGCAAATATTTTTAGGGTTTTCACATGTATATAAACTAACTAATGCAATAAATAAAAAAGAACACACCTTTCTAAAAATGGTACACCATAGCTATCCTTGGAAGTGGTTACACAGCTCCACGACTTGGGTGTCCAATATTTTCCATAGCTTGTTGTCAAATGGGGGAAATGGATCCAAGTGGGTACAGATAGAACTCAACGTACACCGTGGGAAACGGTGTGGAAAAATGTGCGAATAATGGCAGAGAAAGTATGTGATGTGACTGATGGTAAATGGAAAAAATTGTTTTGGGAGAGTCCTTCACAATGTATTTATAGTATGGTCTTAGGGTTTTTTGGCCCATGGTAATGACCCATGGTATTTTATTGTCCATGGTATTTATCTATGGTTTTTGACTCATTCTCTTTTTTAGGGTTTTTATACCTTTTTGGGAGAGAGTGAGGATAAATCACAATAAATGCTCATCATCCCTTCATTTGTGGGAAGGAATAATGATGTTTTAGATAGTTTTTAGTGGAAATACAATTGCGAAGGTCAAAATGAAGGAAATAATGGTGGGAATATGATGTATGGCCATGGTTTAGACTATGGAGAGATAGGTGAACACTTTTTTGTATTAACATATTGCCCCCTGATGTGTGAGGGAAGGAGGTCATCGTATGGCCGATAGACATCATAAGATCATTGGAAACTGGTGACAACGATGGAGAGACTGGAGAGAATCGTAGAGAAGTGGATCTTCCTCGTTCAAACTCCGATGGCTTTTGGTTTTTTATTTGTTCAAAAAAATGGATGAGATACATATAATGTGTGACATGTATATGGACGAGGAAGGCATACCCATGCTCGTAACAATGTTAAAAGAATAAATAATGGGATCAAGGCTCAAAACATGGGAGATGATCAATACATATACAAATGATGATACATAATGGTGGCCTCAATGGGAGGCTGAAAACAATGCTGATTCGAAGAACTGATACATAGGAACAATGGCATTCTCATAGAATGCAATATCTTAATTGATGCTCTGTTGGATTTGGAAGTGCCATATAACTAGATGGACTCAATGATTGAGAGCCAAAATCTCTGTGGTACAATATATAACATCAAGTACTGGAGATACATGGAAGCATAACACTGTGAGCTTCCGAACACTTTCAAAAACACAACCTGAAAATCACAAGGGACATGAGACTATATGGGTCCCATAGTAGACTCACCAATGTGCTAGAGTTAGGTGGCAACAGGGTCTTTGACCAAATAATGAACGGACCAATACCCTATACGAATCTCAATGTTCCAATGATGTAGCTGGAGGCGAGCACGTGAGACACAACCAACCCAAAATGCACTAATGACTCCTTTCAAGTGGTCCAAGGGACTCATTAATGAGGTGGATGAAACTAGGTTACAGGGACCTCTCGGTCTATCCTCCAGAATAGATGTGTTGACGTCGATAGAGGGATACCTGCAACTAACAAGGAAATGATGTTTCCTTGACTAGAAGTGCAAGGGGGATAACTAATGATGTGGAACAATAAGGGGACTAACACACTGAATGTGGAACAAGGGAAAGGGAGTATGAGGGACTCAAACTTCCTTTGTTCAAAGTATGATGGCAGGGATGAACTAGAACCAGATGAAACAGACTCATGGGAAAGGGATCATATATGTAAAATTGGGAAGATAAATGCAATGGGAAATACTGAGGTAGGTAACTAGAAAAATGATATTCAGGGGATCCAAGGAAGACTCATCGTAGAGTACTCTGAACAAAGGCAAACCAATGAGGGGAAGCTGCCATAATGTGAGATCATATATGGTGCCACCTAAAGATCTAGTTTAGTCCTTTTTCATAGCTTAAGGAGCATGAAGAAGGGATAGAAGTAAGCTCGATATGATACGATCTTGTGGATTTTTAGCGAGCCTGAGAAGGTAAATGCTCAATGGTGTATTCATTTTTAGAGAGTCTGAAAACAAAAAAAAGAGTCCAATGTGGTATCTTTTTTGTATGTAGTCTCCTACGTTCGAAAAAGGATAAAAGTGTACAAAGGATAGCTCTCCCAACCTTTGGGGAAGGAAGACTTCTTTACCGTTGGAAGTCCAACCAAGCCGAAAAAGGTTAAACATATACTGACTGGACAGTCATTCAAATACTTTTATGAGCATGAATGAAACCAAGATTGCTCGACAATATTTTCTTGATGAGAAGGCTAGAAAAGAGCTTAAATACAACCTATGATGAGCTTTTTCATAAATTACAGTCCCAATGTCCGACAAAGCATTAAAGGATACAAAGGGAAACGGTCATGTCTTGTATGTGCCAGGGTGGTCCTTTTCTTTTGATACTCTACGAAGTCCAAAAAAGGAGATAAACGAGGCCACATAGACTCCCTTTAAAATATTTTAACGAGAGTGAAAAGGATGCAAGCATGCTAGACAATCTTTTCATTGTTTTAGGAGTCAGAAAAGAGCCTAACAAAAACTCTGTAATGGACAGTAAAGCAAGAGGGAAGTGTTCAATATATGGAAAGAGGTTCTGTTATTAACATGGCTGACAGGAAAAACTGCAGAACACTGATGGGCCCCCCTTGCGGGACGATGGATGGTGGCAAAATATGGCCAACTATACATTATGGATGGAGCAGATGGCTTGTGAACATGCCAATACGTGCACGGGGTGATTCATGTGATGGCACACAAATAGAGGTGACTTTCAGGAAATGGACCAAAGAGAGTAGGAAGGGAGTCAGTCTCAGACAGGTTGTCTCTTTACCCAGGAGATTTATGCACAATGGCGACAAATTCCTATCCTCATAGAGGACCAACCATACATGGGAATGGACTACTGGGGAGACCTAGAGATGCTTTGACCTCTAGTACAGGTCTGGGGACCTAATGATATGCTAGCATAGTGGTAGCTAGATCATACATGTGATAGATACTGACAACATAATATGTGCATGTGCAGACGTGGGACCGCACCCTCCACCGGGGTACCAACGACGTAGGGGCAGGGTGGAGGGGTTATATCTACCCACTCACGTGCAAAGGATGCAACAAAGTGCTACAATGGACTCACCATGACTAGACATGGAGCTACTACTGGATGGGGTCACCGACTCGTGGTAACAATAATGAAAAAACAAAAAGAAAAACTAAGACACAAGTGTACTACATGGTGAGTGACTTTAGGCATAGAACCTCTTGAGGTAGATCCCATTGCAAGGATTCTTCAAGAGGTGGCCGTCAGAGTCAACAAGAATGTATTATCCCTTTTTGATGCATTGATGGACATCATATGGTCCATACCACATGGAATCAAAATTCCCTTTTCCCAATTTATCATTAGCTTGATCATAGGCAAGAACTAGATCCCCCTCACTAAAGGTGTGAGGGTGGACGTGGGAGTCATAATGGGACTTCGATCGAAATTTCGCTGCTTCGATCATTTAGAGAGAAGCACGGAGGTCCTCATTGACCTGTTCAAGTGTAAGTAGGCATTGTTCTAATGGTGAGGTATCAAGGAGAAATTTGATGGCAAGACCGAGAGATGGAAACTGGAATTCAATGGGGAGAATCGATTCCACACCATGGACTAAATGAAATGGGGTAAAATCGGCGGCGGTTTTAGAGATCTCTTTGTCATCGTGAAAGTGGTGCCAGGATAGATCAGGTGGATCTTCCATGGTCAAGGATGGGAAAGGAATACTGGAAGTAGAGATTGTGTAAATGGTGTAGGTGGTGTCCGAGGTAGAAGTTGAAGGGTGGATCTCCTCAAGGATGGTAATGCCAGACTCACGGGAGTGTTTCTGAAGGTCATGTAGGAGTGATCGATACTCAGGAAAGTCTGGGAAAAGGTGAGAATAATGACCATATAGGTCACAAACTACACAAGGATGGTTGGTTCACAACGACCTGTTATTAACCACTAGTGGATTTGGGACGGTGATCATTGGGGTGATGTTAGTCTCATCTATAGTGTCCATGTGGGTGTGAAGGAGAGGAAAATTAGGACAGTTTTGTGTTGCATGTCCTTGGACATCACACAAAGCACAAGTAGGAGCTGGGTGTGATTCTGTTGTAGCTTTGGTGGCCTTGCCCCCAACCTTCTTTGGAGGAGTGGGGGTAGGAGTAGAGACAGTAGTAGCCTTTGGCAGAGTGGGAGGTGGTTGTGACATCATATCAATAGGCCGGACGAGAGTCAACATGACCTGGGGGGTCAAGGGTGGAGTAGGTGGCTCAAGGTACCACATAGGAATTCCCAAAGTGAAATTAGGGAAGTTGAGAGTAGCCATGACATGCTTGCTCATAATTCTAGATGGTGGAAAAAGGAAGGGAATTGTATGGACAGGAAATGAACCCCAATAATTCCTCGATGACTATGGTTGAGGTTGCGACTAAGGGTGCGAGGAGGTCGAAACTCTACTGGATGTGATAATGCATAAATATGATATATCAGTCGATGAAAGGTAGAGGTGGTAAGGACAAAAAGGTGTCTGTCATAGGATCGTTGGAAAACAAGCCCGAGCCAATGACAAACAAGGATGGAATGGACAAACTGTCGATGGTAGTGTCGATAGTGGGAAGGACGTGTTCGGGAGTGGCCAACCCCTTTGGATCATAGTACATTAGTTTGTCGATGATGATGATCTTCCCATCATGAGGGAGCATCAAGATTCAAAACACTATAGAGGTCACGACTTGCATGGCATACATGTAGCTACGTCCTAGGAGGAGGTTGTAATCAAGTTGGGCATTGACAACCTCAATGTCAATAAACACCGTTTTGTTGGCTAACTCAACAGGAATGTCCGCGAGAACACCTTGGGGATGAGCAGAGTGACCATCATAGGCACGGAGAGTTGTGGTGGAAGGTTGAAGGGTGGGAGATCCAAGTTTGTTCCAAACAAAGGTTAACATAATGCAGGTGGATGCCCCCTCATCAATGATGCATTGATGAATAACCAAATTCTGAATTGTGACCAAAAATTGGAAGGAGACGGATGATGGAATCCTGGGTTCTCCTTGATCTAGGTCGAAAGTGATCAGCCTATAGTAAGAGGGATCGATGACACCTAGTGCAGAAAACAATGCTTTACGTTGTGAAGGACAAGTTTTAAGCACTTCCAGATCAGACATGAAAGTGGGGGACTGGGCCAAGTCATCAACAATACTGTAGTTGAGAGCAGATATGGCAGTGGTGTTGTTTGCGACGCGATGCATAGGGGGCCGTGGGAATCTAGATGTCCTGTTTGTAGGGGGTATCGATAAGTGCAAAGACATGCCAGGAGTGGTGGAGGTCGATGCCGTTGATGGGTCAGTGGTTTTCGTGGTGGCACCATATTGGTTTCGTCGAGTTTGGAGGTTGACATCAGATGATAACGTGATAAGGTGATGGACACTAGCCTTAGTGGGTTGGACGACAACAATGGCTGCGGGAGCTTGTGGGGACAAGGGATGAGTTGCAACCATTCCTTGCTGTAGTAGGGGGTTTTGGAGCATCAGAGGAAGAGGACCCGGTGGTGTTGGGTTTGGTGGACTTGGAGCATCCACATTGGGATCATGTTGACTATCGTTTTGGAATAGTTGTTGGACATGAGTCAAATGAGGAAACTGATGAGCGTGATGGCTGTAAGTGTTACATATAACAAAAATATGGTTAGTATGCAACTATCGGTTCTTCCTAGGGTGAGTGGGATGCTGGGGGTTCTGTGCAAGAAGCTCGATGACGTTATTGTTCGAAGGGTTGGCCTGCTTGCCACCTACTTGAGGCTGGTTTTTGCCTCGATTCCTACCTCTCTTGTTCCTTCCATTCCCTTATTTCTTGTTGGGGGTGGGTTGGCTAGGGAGGTTTTGTTGTGTGTAGACCTGTCCTATAGAAGAAGGAGGAGTCAAGTCTGGAGCCGGAGTGGGTTGCACAGGTGGTGTATAATAGACCGGAGTAGTTGGTGGGGTTGTAAAGCCAGTCATTTGGCCAATACATGAGTGTTCCAAACAAGTCATCCCATGAATGTGAGGAGTTTGTAAAGAAGGCACATAGGAAGGGCTGGCTTCATATTGAGCCGTTACGCGTGAATAATCAAGGGCGTACCATGAGGTGCATAGGAGGAAGTATCTCTGGACTGATCTGTGATGCATGGAATATCAAGGGCGTAACCTGGTTGGGAAACACTATGGGTGTTACCAGGATGGGGTTCCATCATGGGAGAGGCCGTATAATACTGAGGATGCTGGGTAATATAGCCGATAGCTCCATCAGCAACATGAGATTCCCTCGACATATCCTAACATGAGGTGCCTGCACGGGGATCTTGGGTATAACGATATACAAGTAACCAAATTTGGTATATATCATATCGAATTGCTGAGCCTTAAGGATGGATTCCTCTTTGGTTTGTGGGCTCTCATACGTGACGTCCTTGGCTATGGGGGGGAGTAAGGTTTTTAGGAACCAATCTAGGAAGATCCTATCATCTAATTGTATCTTACACAAGCTACGACGATGACATCATTCATGGATATGATCCATGATATGGGTAGCTGTGTTCTTTCGACATGATAGTAATGTCTCCACTCCCTCGTCATAATGGAAGGGTAACTGGAAGTATTGAAGGAACATAGAGGCTAATGAGGAAAAGTTGGGGTAAGTGGCATGAGGCAGTTCGATGTACCACTTGGCCGCAAAACCAGTGAGTGTGCGTTGGAGTAACCTCAACCAAACGGAATCATCCACTATGTTGTTAGATGAACACCATATATGTAATGGCATGATGTGATTTTGAGGATCCTCTCCCACCTTACCCTCAAACTTAGGGATGTTGGAGGGAATTTTGGTAGGCATAGGAGGCCATTGTTGTAACACCTCTGTTTTGACCCCATTTGCATTAAAATGTATATGATATATATATTGTAATTAATCATGGTGTGGAGCTCAAGAAAAAATCCCCACCATCGATTTAGGATGTTATGTTCGACAATTAGATCGATGCCGATGGTATTTTGTGCTAGCCAACACATTATAATTTTGGACATCTATAAATATGCAATTTAATTAAATACCCACAACCAGCTATGTCAATGAAACATTAAAAGAGATGGGTCATGATTTCCTAAGGATAAGCAGGGGGGGGGGTGTTTAACCTTGAGCCATTGGGGAAAAGCCATGTTTCAAGAGGAGAACCCATCTAACTGTTAAACACCTTTTTGTCTTAATCACCCCAGCCATTAAATTCTCCAGGAGTTAGTTGGGCAGTTATTTCCTTGAGGGACGTGAGGCATCGGAAGCCACAGAGGTGGGTGGAGCCATCATTCCTGGGCAGGGCCGTAGGCCATTTCACACAAGCATGCCCAAGGACAGATGGCCTAACCATATTTTCCCTCATGAGGAGAGGAGTGGATTACTCGTTGGAGGTTGTTATTTTACCCTCACACAGGAGATGATTACTCTCACACTGTTGATGTTGTACTCACGCAATGAATTTATTCAGTCCACCATCGTCCATTTGCTCATGCACGTTTTAACACTCTTCCATCCTTTTTCTTCCATGACTGGAGGATCATTTTGGTAATGCACAACGGATTTGGAAGGAGACCATGATTTCTGAGTGGGTGTTGAGCCATTTACACCCACGTGAAGCTATTGCTCCGTTGGTGAAATTGATTTTGGTCCAGGGGATTTTTTTCCTTAGTTGGCACTTCTGATTTTGGATCCCATTATGTTTTCCTTCAAGCCAGAACTTGTGTATTGCTGTGTATGCCTATTTTGTTTTGGTCTGAACTGGTTTGGAGTGGGATTGGGTCTGAACTAGCTTGATAGTTCTTGTGTAGGAAGGAACCTCCCAGACATATCTAGGGGGTTGTTTTTCTTCTTTGAACACCTTGAATAGCACTGGAAAGGGAAGGCATAGCCCAAGGGACTGGGTAGTAGAGAAGGGGATGCTTCTTGGTGTTGGGTGTGTATATGTTTTAGAAGTCGGGCTAGATCTGGTGCAGGTGTCCATTACTCCGTGGGTGAGCTCACTAGCTTAGAAGTCAGCCTTTCGAGCTCCTTGCAGCCTGATCAACCCAACTATGTTGGCTTGGCCGAGTTTGTTGTATCCTTGGATATGTGTGAGCCTGATAGTGTTACTTATTCCTTGTGGGAATCATGCCCAGCATGTAGGTGGAAGTGTTGCTAAGAGATTGATGAGCACACTTGCCTATGGTTGGGTGGAAAGTTGTAGCGACATAGCTGGTTGAGGGACAAGCTTTCCTTCCAAGATAAGTATTCTTGTGTTTAAATCTCTGTATTTACATTTGCTAATGAATTAAGATGAACATGTGAATAATTGGAATGGATTTTATTCCACTGTATGTTAAATATTTATGCAGCTGTGCATGATATTAGTTCAATGCATTTCATTTTATGTTCATGGGATAGTTTTCCCGAATATGATAGCATCATAGTCACATCCTCTCTCTGGTTGAAGGGTGGGGAGGTGACAATTGTGGGTTATGACGGATTGGGTCATTGGTCAACTGTGAAAAATTATGCAGGTTGAGGCTAGCCATAAAAGGTAGACTAGAATCGTGAATGGATCGGGAAGGACCAGCGATGGTGCCGATGATGGCAGGAATGCAGTTCCCATGTGAAACTAGGGGTATGTAAGGTTGAGTTTCGATAGTAGGAATAGTCATTGGAATGGTAGGAATAGTCAGAATGGAAGTGGAAGGGCCAGTGCCCCCAGGTATAAATGGTGGAATGGTCAAAAATGTGGTGGCTGGAATGGGGCCACACATACTGGGTAACAAACTAGCAGCAATGTGTGTAGTGGGGAAAATCCCACTAGGACCGGGACCTGTCGGTCCAGTGGAAGGGAGACCTGTAATGATAGGTGGAATGGACATAATACCACTACTAACCATCCCTCCCTAAAAGTGATCAGGATGTGCACCATCCATGGGGATATATGGAGCAATGAACAAGGTGGGTTCAGACTGATATGAATTCGAATCAAACTTAGAGGCCGTGTGGGGCTCCGAATATCATGAACGGTGTCGAATATGGATCTGACGGTGAAGGCTTAAGGAACTGAAATGGGGAGTATGATCCCTAAGCCTATGTAAGTAGTGTGGTGGAGCTATTATGGCATGTTGGAGTGCTATGCAATGAATGATAACTCAAGAGTATCAATCACAGGCTCCAAAAACCTAACTACAACCGAGTGTGTAGAAGGAGAGAGTATGAAAGGGTGAATCACAGGACAACAACAATCTATGAAAACAAAGTGCGACATTGGGTCACAATAAGGAGAGTCTACAACAAAGTGGCCAGGAATCCAACAATCAAAAATACCTATAAAATAAAATGACACACTAATCTATGGGATAAAAGTGCAAGCAAAATCCTAACTACAAGATGGAAGCCCCTCACAAATCGTATCCTCAGTAGGGTGATGAAATTCTAGTCAGACAATAAGAAATGGAAGAACACTGTAGGTTAAGAGAATCCCACTACCGAAAAGTACCTCTAGGTAAAATAGCCCTAGAAAAATGAAAACTAGGCCACCTCGTTCATGGCATGTCTGTTTGGTTTATTGGCACTCAAGCCCTTTGGCCCCCGATCCTCGGTTGGGTGATACATGGAGGATTGCGAAGGGTTAGCATTTGGTGCAGGATGGAGTGCAGTATTCCACCTTGACTTCTGTAACCCCTTCATTTGCGGCTTACTCCTGCAGAGTAAGGGGCCTCCTGAAAAACTAGCTTTGACCATGTCAACAAGTACAAGAGGATTTTGGTCCCCTAATGGACAACAACTATGTCTCAAGATGTAAGTGACATAGGGGTGTTATTTGGATTCATATCCCCAAATTCCTAACTTAGCTACAATATTGTTTTTTTCTCAAATGAGGTTACAATGTTGGTTGTATTAAGTTATTTTTAAGGCTTGCTTGGGGTCATGAACCAAGCTTTTCACTTATATGGTGTGAAATGTGTGTACAAAACCAAACAATCCACGACGAAGATGTACCAATCTCACTTCCGGGATGAAAATATAATGCAGATAAAAATAAGTAAAGAACAATAAATATGCTGCAAAATAAACTTTTCTTCCAGAAATAAAAATGTACTTGAAATAAATGAGCAGTAAAAGGAACTAATCAAATGTAGGAAAAATGAATGAGGTCTCAACCACAAATCTCAACCAGAATGACTCATAAACTAAGTAAATGAGATCTCAACACATACCAAGGGGCTGCAAAAGATGAAGAATAAAATACCCTAGATAAATACCATGAACATGAATAAAAAACCCTATAAATACCATGTTCATGTAATTGGTGTTCATGCCTATTGAATATTTATCCATGGACAAAGATTATTTTTTTTTATAGATTTTTCAAATCAAATATTCATTTGTAGATTATATATGTGATAACAAAAGCATGAATAATCTCATCTTATAGGGCCAAGTTATGTCATTTAATCTACTTACCAACAAAATTGGCAGGCTTATCACCTTGGCTAGTGAAGAGAAATGACATATATACAATGGTTGGTAGAATTTCTTGACCTTTGTGATAGAACCACATATTGACATTGCAGAATGTGACATGACATCTATTTACTTCTATGGCAATGCCTTTTTGGAAATACTATCAACATGATCAACAAGTAGTTTAGGTCCTATGACAACAAATACACACCATGCAAGGATGGAAAGACCCATCGATTTAGATCATTATCAAGTACACTAACCACTAGAAAAGGAAAAATAAAAATTTCCAACATAGTACAAAGTAATTTCCCATTGTATCATTAGACATGTTGAATTGAAAATGTTGGAATAATAAACCCATAGTTAGCTACCTTAGACATTAATTAATCCATTTTTTTCTTATTTGCCTAGTTTCCAATATTCCACTCTATGCAAGTTGTCTTCCACATGTCCTAGAAGTCAAATTGCTAAAAATGAGTCATGGAGCACTTGGGAAACCTCCTGGAAACCATATTTAGCAGTTCTACTTTATTCCAGATCCTCCCTAGTGCATATCTGCTTTTTCTGCTAAGTTGCCTGCTTTATTGATATTTAAGGCAAAAGGGAAAGTAAGACTAGGTGTAGTTGACTTGTTTTTTTCCCTCATAATACTCCATTATTTTCTCCTAATAAAAGCTGGTATGAGCTGTCTTTCCATCACTTATTAGCTTGCCCATTTTACTTTTTCAATTCGTGAGGCTCTAGGTAGATTTGGAAACTGCTTTATGCACCTATGGGGGATTTGACTAGATTTAGTAAGCCTGCTTTTGACTATTTCGAATGGCACCCTTATGCATTCAAATATCTCATGTAATTATATATTGCAGCAGCCTATGACTTCATAAGGTTGGCTATTGTACACTTATTCAATACAGATTAGTGTTATGGTCCAATTTCAGTCTCCTTTGTGTGTAAATTTGCATGTTTGATTAGCAATTTTGTGAGTGCAATTGTTCTATCACCTGGGTTCAATTTCCACATGGTATCAGAGCCTTTGTAGATAGATTTTTCTCCTTCCATATTTCTATTTCAAGTTTGACATCTTGACTGGGATCTATTCTACTAACTGAAGGGACAATTTATGAGCTATGGATCAATCTCAGAAGATCATCTTGATTCCATTTAATTTCTTTGAATGGAAAGAAGAGATGGAGATTCTGTTGAGAGAGAAAGGTCTCTACAGAGTGACTATGGAAACTGAAACAGAGCCCAATGTAGTTGCAGAGAAAATTAAATGGCACAACAGGAGGGATGAGGCCTATGGTCTCTTGTGTCTGAGCATATCCAGAGACCTCCTCTTCCATCTTGATGGATTGACATCACCTAATGAAGTGTGGGAGAATCTTGTAGAGATTTTTGGTAAGATAGATGAGATGAGAGGACATCAAATAGAGAATGAATTGATCTCTTTGAGTCCCAGCAACTTCGAATCCATGCAACTCTATTTTTCCAAGTTTAAAGCCATTGTTTTGTAGCTAAAACCGTATGGAATTGAAAAGGAGGAGCAACTAGTTTTGGCCATACTCTCAAAGCTTGGCCCTGACTATTATATGTTTGTTTTGACCTTCCATGCCACCAAGTTAACAGCTTGAGCCTAGAAGATGCCAAAGCTTGCAGAGTTCATGGAATCCCTCACACAATAACAAGATAAACTGGTGATGATGGGCACCATCAAACCTTCCAAAGACCAAGATCTGGTTGTTGGAGATTCGAGGGTGGATTCAAAAGGCAAGAATAAAGCTAAGAAGCCACCTGAGCAAAAGAGAGACAAGAACAAGTCTCAGGAGGAGCCCCAAGGCTCCAAGAAGAACTTCCAGAAGAAGAAGAACAAAGGAGAAATGAGCAAGTGCGCATACTGCAGTAAGGGCTATCATCCTGAAAGCTCCTGCAAGAAGAAGCTAATTGATATGCTGACCCAATTCCTGGAGAAGAATAACATCTCCCTTCCTGATAGCTCAAAGAAGAGGGAAGGAGGATCAAATTCAGAGGACAGAGAGAGAGTACATGCATTGGTTGCTGGCACATCTAGCTCACCTAGCTTCATCATAGACTCTGGAGCTTCAAGACATATGGTTTCGACCAAGGAGGCATTCTCCTCTCTTGACATGTTGAAAGGTCCACCAATAGTGCTGGGAGATGACTCTCTCACTGACAGTTTGGGGAAAGGAAGGATTGATCTTGACCATGGTAAGTTCAGCAATGTATTGTATGTTCTAGGTCTTGCCTCTAACCTCTTGTCAGTGTATCTGATGACCCACACAGGGTCTCCAAAGATGGTCGTATTCTCCCCTGATGATGTTGAGATCACAGAGATCTCTAGTGGTAAAGTCATTGAAAAAGGAGTTGCAGATCACACTTTGAAGGTATACATGTTTTCACATTTTCTACCTTGCTCAATCCCCTCTGCTCTTCTGATTCATGCCAATGAGGCAAGCAAGATTTGTCATGAAAGATTTGGCCATCTTAACTATAAGTATCTTTCTGATCTAAGTGAAAAATAAATAGTCATAGGGTTACCAATGATTAAGTTTTCCAAGGGAGTCTTTCAAGGTTGTATCTTAGGAAAACACCCAGAGCATAAAATTGAGAGAGCTAGTCATGAGAGAACATCTGCACCTCTTGAGTTGATCCACAGTGATGTTGCTGGTCCATTTCCTCATTTGTCAATGATTCAGGCCAAATATGCATTGACCTTCATAGATGACTTTTCCAGGTACTGTTGGGTTTACTTCCTGAAGCATAAGTCTAAAGTTTTTGGCCTTTTCAAAGTCTTTAAGGCTTTGGTTGAAAACCAGTTTGGGAGGAAACTCAAGATCCTCAGATCTGACAATGGTGGTGAGTATGTCAAGTTTGAGTTCATTCAATATTGTGAAGATGCAAGTATTCATATGCAGCATTCAATCCCTTACACACCACAACAAAATGGTGTTGCTGAGAGAAAGAACAGATCACTGAAGGAAATGGCAACCTGTATGATGGAGGCTAAGACTTTGCCACCAAATTTTTGGGTCGAGGCTATAAACTGTGCATCCTATATCCATAATAGGGTGCCTCATAAATATCTTGATGGTATGACTCCTTTCGAAGCTTGGAGTGGGCACAAGCCAGATGTGACCCATTTTAGGATTTTTGGCTCAATGGCTTGGGCTAGAATTCCAACAGAAAAGAGGAAGGCTTTGCAGCCCCAAAGCCAAGAGTTCCTATTTGTTGGGTAGTCTGAAGATTCAAAAGGGTACAAGCTGATTAATTTGAGCACAAACAAAGCCTTCATTGAAAGGAGTGTTCAGTTCCAAGAAGAGCCTTTAGCAGCAGTTGAAGTTGGAGAGTCTTCTTCACCACCAGAACCATTGAATGTAAGTGAAGAGACAAATGAGTTTGCTGATTCTGATATGTCTGATAATGATGATTTAATTGCAGATCCTGACAGTCCACCAAGACCAAAATGGGCAGCAAAGACCATTCATGCAGCTGGGGAACTAGCTGGAAATCCTAGTGATCCTAGGAGGACTAGATCTCAGTTTGAGAGTGCCCTGTGTATGAAAGACCCTTTGTTTGTAGAGAAGTGCTATCTAATGGTTGAATCAGACCCATAGACATATTAAGATGCATCACATGATCCAAGATGGTAAACAGCCATGAAAGAAGAATTCAGCTCACCCGAGAAGAACAACACTTGGGAACTGGTTGATCTTCCCCCAGGGAGGAAGCTAGTTCAATGTAAGTGGGTTTTCAAAAATAAGTTTGTTGCTGATGGTTCACCTTTGAAATATAAGGCAAGATTGGTATCCAAGGGCTACTCATAGGTACATGGTATTGACTACAATGAGACCTTTGCACCAGTGGCAAAGATGGACTCCATTAGGCTAGCCTTAACCCTTGCAACTTTGAAGCAGTGGGAGGTACATCACATGGATGTGAAGTGTGCTTTCCTAAATGGAGATATTACTGAAGAGATTTACATGCAGCATCCTCAAGGGTTTGTTACTAATCCATCTTTTGTGTGCAGGTTAAAGAAATCATTGTATGGGCTTAAGTAAGCCCCCAGGGCTTGGTATGCCAAGATTGATAGCTTTCTGTTGTCATTGAGTTTTGTTCGATGCAAGTCTGATCCTAATGTTTATTTGAAGGTGATTCATGGTTCTTTGATGATTATTGTCTTATAGGTGGATGACCTTCTGATTACAGGAATTTCAAAGAAAAAAATTGCCTCCTTGAAGGATGTAATGAAGCATGCATTTTCTATGACTGATTTGGGGTTGTTGAGCCAATTCTTGGGTCTTGAAATTGCCCAATCCCAACATGGAATAAAGGTACATCAGTCCAAGTATGCTTCAGATTTGCTGAACAATTTCAACATGAAATATTGCAAGCCAAACAAGACTCCCTTCCTTTCAAGAGTTAAGCTTGAAGAAGCAGGTTCTTCTCTTATGGTAAATAGTACAATGTATAGGAAATTGATTGGGTGTTTGCTGTACCTTACACACTCGACCTGATATTTCTTATGTAGTAAGTGTGGCTTCAATATACATGGATCAGCCTCATGAGATCCATTGGAGGGCAGCCAAAAGGATCCTTAACTTTGTTCAGGGAACAAGAACTCATGGGATCTTCTACAAAGCTAAATCTGATCTTGATTTGATTGGGTTTACTGACAGGGATTGGGCAGGTGACAACACAGATCGAAAGTCAACATCAGGATATGTGTTCATGCTTGTTGAAGGACCAATCAACTGGTCAAGCAAGAAACAAAGTGTCATTGTACTCTCATCTATAGAAGCAGAGTACAAAGGAGTTCTAAATGCAGCAACTCAATGTTTATGGTTGCAGGGGATACTTGGTGAGTGTGGCTTCAAATCAGAGTTTTAAACCATTATCTATTGTGATAATCAGAGCACCATTCAAATATGCAATGATCCAGTTCAGAAACAGAGAACCAAACACATTGAGATCCATATGCACTACATCAGACAACTTGTGCATGATGGCACAATTCACCTACTCTTTTGTGCATCTTCAGAACAAGTAGCAGACATCTTCACCAAAGTTTTTTGTGAGAAGACATTCAACAATCTCAAATCACTGCTGGCAATTTCTGATCATGCTATGAAGCATGATTGATGACAATATTTTCAAATTTTGTTTTACTGTCCATGTTTAAGGGAGGATTTTCCCACTGGGTTTTTGCCTCTTTCCTTGGTTAAATGGACATGCAGTATGTAAAGGGTGACTAAGCCTTGTTGCTAGGCCCTATAATTTTCTGATATTTACTCACAAATTCAGGCTTAAGGGGGGGTGTTAGAATAATCAACCCATAGTTAGCTACCTTAGACATTAATTAATCCATTTTTGTCTTATTTGCCTAGTTTCCAATATTCCACTCTATGCAAGTTGTCTTCCACATGTCCTAGAAGTCAAACTTGCTAAAACTGAGTCATGGAGCGCTTAGGAAACCTCCTGAAAACCATATTTAGCAGTTCTGCTTTATTCCAGATCCTCCCTAGCGTATATCTACTTTTTCTGCTAAGTTGCCTGCTTTATTGATATTTAAGGCAAAAGGGAAAGTACGACTAGGTGTAGTTGACTTGTTTTTTGCCCTCATCATCCTCCATTCTTTTCTCCTAATAAAAGCATGTATGAGTTGTCTTTCCATCACTTATTAGCTTTCCCATTTGACTTTTCCAATTCGTGAGCTTCTAGGTATATTTGGAAACTGCTTTATGCACCTATGGGGGATTTGACTAGATTTAGTAAGCCTGCTTTTGACTATTTCGAATGGCATCCTTATGCATTTGAATCTCTCATGTAATTATATATTGCAGTAGCCTATGACTTCATAAGGTTGGATATTGTACACTTATTCAATATAGATTAGTGTTATGCTCCAATTTTAGTCTCCTTTGTGTGTAAATTTGCATATTTGATTAGCAATTTTGTAAGTGCAATTGTTCTATCACCTGGGTTCAATTTCCACAGAAAAATTATAGCAACCTTCTCCCTAAATCAATCAAAACCTTTTGGTTACTCATTCATAGGTGTTAAAGGAGCCCAAGGGTCTCCCCTTGTTAGGTTCATTTCATGCTCATTCGGGCTCCTAAATTTCTCATCAACTTGTTTATAGGGTGACCATTGTTAAGAGTATTGAGGTAGAAATGAAAATCACCAAACTTATAGAAGAACATATAGAAGAAGCTAAAAGTAATTGGCCTTTCACTCTTTTAGTTCTATAAAAGGGAAAAATGAATAATGGTTATGAATTGATTATCGGGCCTTCTACAAAATTACCGTTGAAAATATATCTCTTCTTCCTAGGATTGATGATCCCATTGATCAACTTCAAGGGGAAAAATACTTCTCAATGAATTATTTAGCATCTAGATCTTCCAAAGTTTGCATGGAGGCTACTGAAATACATGCCAACGTTTAGGATATATTCATTATGTCTCGGGTAAAAACAAATCTTTATAAGTTAACATAGGGTCTATGATCAATTTTCTCTCTGGATTCCTATGCCCCATGATTTTCTCTGATGTTTTATTTGGGAGTGAGGAAGTTGAAGTAGTACTTAGGGTTCATCTTTGTCTTCCACCTAGTGCAAATGAACCCTGATTCGAGTGCTACAAACTTTGTATTCCTCCATGCAACAGATTCATTGCTCTTCTTTTATTGCTTCTTTTTTCAAAGGAATAATATGGATTTTTTCCTCAAAAAACATACAAATATTGCTCAATCTTTGATGCAATTATTTTTATATTTTTGGGTGCAACCTAGCCAACATATTTCCCCACCCTCATAAAACCTCCAACCAAAATATCCAACCATTTTTTCCTTGCAGATTGGGCTCCAAATTCCAAACATTGGTATTTAGAGTGCAACAATACTCATTGGTAATTAGAGTGCAACAATCCTTAATCAACGTGCACAATTATACTCCAATTCACTAGTAGTAAAAATACCTTTCTCCAATTTATGAAGATGTCACTCTTAAAAAGACATTTCTCCAAAATTCTAAGATGCTACTTTCAAAACTCTAATCATAGGATTTCGACCTGCTCAAAGTCACGGGGATGAACAAGAAGCAGAAGCATGAAGTCAAAATTTATATTTATCAACCAGTAGGGACATTGTCTTTTCATCGCTATTGTTTATTTATGTTTTTGTTTTTTAGATATGTTAAATATATTTTTTATATGTTTATTTATTTATTTTAAAAGTGATTTTATTTATTTTAATTTTTAATTTTTTTTCTTCATGTTTGATTTTCTTATATTTTTTTTCTTTGTTTATTTTTATTTTTAATTTAATTTAATTATTATGTTTTGTTTGTTGGTAAAGCAATGGTTTTTAAGGTCATTGTTTAGAAATTATTTATATTTTAAGTGCCTTATCAAAAAATTGGTGCTAGTGGGAGTATTTCTTTTCGATAAGAAGGTTGGTTTTCAAATTTTAATAATAATAATTATTGTTGTTAAGGCTATGGCTCCAATTATGTTGTAATTTTAACCTTTTAAAAGGTGATATTAATACAATAAAATTTTCATTTATGTGTTGATTTTAAGGTTTTGGTTGCAATGACTCTAGTTGTTAAGCTCATAGTTTCAATTAAGTTATAATTTTGACTTCAAAGAAAAAAATGCTACTGGTAATGCTACTTTTCGATTCAGGGGTTGGTTTTAATTAGTTAGTTGCAATGATACTAGTTTTTAATGCCATGGTTTTAAGCAAGTAATTTTAACCTCGAAAAAAAGGTTCTATTAGTAGCACCACTTTTCGATTTAGGAGCTTATTTTAATATTTTGGTTGCAACAATACAATTGTTAATACCATGGTTTCGAACATGTTGTAATTTTAACACCACCTATAAAAAATGTTATTGATAGAATCACTTTTTGTATCAAGGTTTGATTTTAAACTTTTGGTTGCAACAATACCCATTATTAGCTTACTATGGTTTTAGATACATTATTTTAACCTTGAAAAAATGGTGCTACTAGTAGCACTATTTTTATTATTATTGAAGGGTTGATTTTAAGGTTTTTGTTAGCAACATTATGAAATTTTAAGGCCATGGTTGCAAACAATGATTTTAATGCCAAAAAAATGGTGCTATTGGTAGCACCAATTTTGGATTTCATACTTGATTTTGGTATTTTTGATACAAAAATATAGACTTTTAGGGCTAGAGTTCTTGCTAAGTTAGTAACTATGTTTAAATCCTACGCATTCCATTTTGTTCCAAACTGAGAAACACCATGTGATGATGATGTAGACCTACATAATGACATTCCAACAACCACTATGGATTATGAAGACAAGAGTATTTGGTAAGTTATGGTCAATTTAATTCCTTGCAAATTTATGAACATGGTGCTATTTTTGAAGAGTATAAAGGGATAAACTTAGTTTTAAGAAAACCATGGTGGATGAAGAAATTGTAGATGCTTTTGCTAGCTCATGTGATGAACAACATGACAACCAAGAGGATGATTATGTGGGCACTCTTTTTGTGATTGCCAGACATAGATGGGATTGGAAATTGTTGGTTTCTTCATGGAAACTCCATCTATGATAGATATAGTAAGAACTTGATCGGGAAAATATGAATTTGCACCTTTCATTTTTAATTAGCATTAGGAGAAATTTCATAGTGCATTAAGAGAAGATTGTAGATCATATTTATTTTGACATTGGACATACAAAATATGTTGAGGCATGTGATGCATTTTATGTTATTGATCAAAATCCACATGTCCTCATAAATGGATTAGATTTATTATAGCATAAGGAGCATTATGATCACATTACACATGCATCCAAGCATATCTTTAGCTCATACCTTTTATAGGTTCAAAGCATTAGCAAGAAATGGAATTTCAAGGATACAATGTGTTTGGGACAACAAAACACACAATCTTTAATGAATTGTAACTTTTTCAACCTTTCAAAGGAGGACATCAAGCTCTAAATAATGAGTTGACGTGTTTTTACGAATATATTTTTTCATGGCATACATCTTATGGAGGTTTGATAGAGGGAATAAAGAGGGACAACACATATTTTGTAGATTTATCCTAGAGACCCTTTCTAAACCCTTTTTGTTTGAGGCTATGATAGGTGATCTATATTGCAGTGAAGGAGGAGATTGTTATAACATTCATATAATGTTTTTAAGAGGCCTATATTAGACCTTGGAGGTATTCCTGCCTTGATGACGAGCTTCCATATTCGTATTCTATAGGTGATGATTATATCATCTATATACAATATTGGATAGATAAAACATGTAGCAAGACACACCAAATTTGTTGTGATGTTGGGGTTTGCTTTTAGTTTTAGGAGCTCACTCAATTTTCAGTTATACGATTACCAAAATTTCAACATATTAATACAAAATGTTAGATGTAGCATTGTTTTTCTTTGTTTACTAACATAAGGGAAGATATCCTGCTATCGTTGAGATGATATGGTGCCTTCATTGGTTCTTTGATTTCATTTAATATATTTTCTTATTGTAGAATAAGATAGGAAGAATATTTCTAATGTTAATAAGAAATAGATTTCCATTTTTCTCACTTCGGAATTTTGAGCTCATGCCTTTATTTGTAATTCCCTAGTAGTTAGATGAACATTATCAATTATTTTGTAATAAATTGGGGTTGAGGATGTTCTATATTGTGTGCTAGGATTGCAATTTTTTTATCCATCTTATCTTATGGATATCCACCCTTACTTTCACCATGTAGGTACGTATTTAACAAAGGCTATAGATTTATCTTGCAACTTGTAAAGAGCACAATCCCCTAATAGGGCTAATAGTTACCCTTTGAAAACACAGCAGCCATTTTACTTTTTAATGGAATTTCCTCTATCATTCAACACAACATAAGATATTTGAGATCAATGGTGGTTATCAGTTTTGTGGATAATTAGATGCCTCCTTGATTCTATCTTACCCAAGTAACATTCATCATCTGGGGAAAGAACAAAAGTGTGGAGGAGTATGTTTGGCTTGATGGAGGTTATTTCAGAGACACATTTCACCATGAGATTCCATATGGGCACACTTGGCATTACATCATCAGTGAAGATCCTTGTTTCTAGGTTGAAGACAAGTGTCGAGGATGCATATGAAGGAAGTAAACTCTAGAAGATGAATGCCATACTTCAAGAGGTAGTCAAGGCGTGATTTATGGAAAAGTAAATTTCAAGCAAACCTAAGAAGAGAATGATCTACCATGTAAGAGGTCAATAGTATCATATATGATAGGGAGAGAGGCCCACTGATAAAATACCCTACCTTGGAGGAGGCCCAGCACATGGCAAGTGACAAGGGAATGTGATAAAGGTGGAACACCTTGTTGGAAATGGTGTGATGTGTAACTATAAGGATTTGTGCAGTCAATGGAGCTCCTTTGGGATCATTACACATTATTTGAGGTGTATTCCAGATATTTGGAGGCATGTTTCACCTTTGAGGTATTTGGGGATTGATACTTTATTCAAGGAATATTATACATATTTGGAGTAGAGTTCTTTGCATGAGGAAATGTCATGTGGAACGGTTGACTTGGTACAACCACATAAATAAATCAAATAGTTATTTTAAACAAATAGAAATATGATAAGTGGCAAGTGGATAGATGAAAAAATGAAATAGATCTCAAGTCAAAAGTGGTCCTATAAGCTAAAGTAAGATATAGTGAAACATTCTTATCACTTAAGAGGAGGTGTGCTAGGGTTATAAGACTCTCCAAGGGGTGTGCTAGCATTAAATATGCACAAGCCACCAAAGAAATGGCATATGGGAATTGACCCTAGGTAGGAGAACAAGGGTTATGGATTAAAATATCATTTTCTCCACTGTAAACCCTAAAAGGACTAAACCATAATTTATAAGGATGGAAACCTATAAATAAAGGAGGAATTCATTTGCTAAAGGGATAACTAGAAGAGTGGAATTTATGTTCCAATATTAGTTGAATATATTTGGGTGGATTGGAAGGAGGACATGCTTAATGTGCGATTTCTCTATTTCTATATTCTTTTCATGGATGACTAGGGATTTTGCAAGGACTACCATAGTTTTTGCTATGGAAATAATATTTAGAGAAAGGAAAGCTTGTTACATCAAAAGAAAATAGGGTTGATTTTGTAAACCCTCCCTAATACTTGATGTAACTTTGAATTACTAGAGGATTTTTCTATTTTAATTTTCTAGTTAGGCGAGACCTATTTGGTCCTCTTTATATTGCCATGAAATTAGATTTGAAGGACTTATGTATTGTTGGTTGTTCGTTCAATAAGAATGTTGTTCTAACTTGTTTAATTCATTTAGGGTTGCATATTATGTTTTTTACTTCTTTGTTTATCGTTCACATGTTGTTCACGGATGTAATTTCATGGTTGTGATGATGCATCTTGTGTAAAGGCTCCCACTTATTCTTGTATAATCTAAAATTTTGTTTTGGAATAATTATGAAAAATTAGTGATTCGATTAATTACATATTTTCCATGATATTCAATAGCTCTTTCTCTTTAGTCTTGAATCCATTACCCAATTGGATATACATTGATCTTGGTAATCCACCATCCATTTATTTCTGAAGAATATGCTAAAACAATATTTTATAGGGTTTCCTCCTTATGCGAGAATAGAACCAACCTAAAGTGAGAGGGATAGTTACTATGGTGAGAATGGGAAACATTCATCATTAGTAACCCTAGGGTTATTTAGAGGAACCAATATGGTTCACTGAATAAATATACGAAATAGATATTTCCACATAAAATAATCCATAATAATATGAATAAAATATAATATGAAATGATGAGATGATTGAAAATACAATGATAGTGTTGTATAAATACAAATAATAAAGATAATTATAGCAATTTTTCATGAAGAGATGTGTCCTTTAGTTATTATTATTATTATTATATTTTATGTTTGTTAGATTTCTTTCCCCTCAAGAAAGCTTTGTCCTTAAATCATAATTTGTAAAACTTATCCCTTGTTCTAGATTGTAACGTCTTCTCATGATCTTCTGTGCTTGTAGTTGCAACACTTGACAAACCCTGACAATATGTTCTTCTAAGTTTTGAAAAAAATTGATGAATGGTAAAAGGATCAAACCACCCTAATTAAATTCTTTATAGCACAACATCATGACAACTTCTTTGATGTTGTTTGCTATAATTGAGATGACGATACGATCTCTTAATCTCTTGTGAATCTTGATTGTTAGAACTCTCTTCAACTTTTGAAATTTCTAACGATTTAACTGGATTTGTGTTGGTTTCTTTCTTTGAGGTCTGGATTTTTTTAACTGGAAGATTCTATATTTCAATTGGTTCAATAATTATTTCTTTATTAATCATTGAATCTTTAATGGTAAGTTGTTCTAACTTTTCTTTTTGTTCTTCCTTCTCATTCTTCATCTTCTTGATTTGTGCAACCAAGATTTGATTATGGTTATTTAAGCGACAATTATATTCATCTTTCTCTGATATTTTCTTGACGAAATCTTCATTAGCTTGTTTTAACTTCTGATCCCCTTACTTATTATCACTTGACTCGTTGTTTTGTGATAGTAACTTTTGGTTATGATCTTTAAAGTGAGAAATTTCTTTGTAATTTTCCTTCAAGATCTTGTTTATTTACTTTTTTCATGGTTCTTTTGTATTCTCTCAAAAAGAACTTGAGATTGTAATTTTCTATTGTGTTTTTGATAGTAAGTTACTTCATTTTTTAATTCTTTTATTTTTACTTCTCGATGGGTATTACCTTGATATTTTATTATGGCAAACATATTTTTACAATTTGGGCAATGGAGGCTTCCATTTTTCTACCCCATTGGATATTTTATTTCATTTGCATAATAAAAACAATTTTCCAAAAAAGCATTTCCATTATGGTTCACTGCTTAGTTTTTTTTTCCCCTCTTCACTTAGTACTAAGGTTTAAATAATTTTAAATAACTCATTTTCACTTAAACTTTGAAACTTAAGCTTTATACATCCTTTTGATAATAATATATATTAATGAATTACACACTTTATACACACTTTATATATAGTATATTCTCTTTCTTTGTCTCTCTCTCTAGTATAACCACCTTTTGTAATCTTTGAATAGTTCACCATTCCCCCTTTTTAATTAAACTTGAGTGTTGGGAATGCCTTTTTCCTTTTAATTGGTATCTTTAGCCTTTTATACTAATACCAATTTAATTTAAAATCCTTAACTTTAAGTTTGCTCTTCCCTTGTTAAAAGATAGGATAGAGCCTTACCATATGTTAAGCTATAAATAAATGACGGAAACACCACTTTAAATGGTAAGTGTCACTACTTAAGACAAGTTTGTATATAATAATTAATTAGCACTTTATATAAAATGTCACAATCTCAAATGAAAAGTCACTACTCTTCACTTAATTGTGAAAGTATAGGTATGACCATAATTCTTTTTATTTTTTCCTTTTAAACTTTCAGACATAAATTTTAGTAACTTTAATACTCTTACTTTTAAGTGGATTGCCTTAGTTATTTTTCACTTTTTAGCTAATTTTTGTAAGTAAGAGTGAGGTCATTGCATTAAAGATGAATAAGAGTTACAAAACATGGCTCTTTTTGATGGCCATACATAACACTTGAGTCAACCTAGTACTGAGAGAAATACATGGAGTGTCCCATCCCAAGTGTGTCCCCATAGACTTTCCAAAAATAACCTCAACAGAAACTGCCTTATAGCTGTACATACAGATAAGATATACGTCCCCCTTCCACTACCTCTATCTAACCGACAAAAGGTCTATATGAAAACTAAACATAAAACTACGATTTATTGAAAACATAACTAATCACACAGAAAACGAAGAGCCACTAGGTTGACATTTGTTGAAAGCATTGAAAAAGGAAAGTCATGCAACCCCCACCTCTAGAGCATGACATAGGGGAGATCCCCCCTTCCAACAGTGTGGGGATCCTTTCCTGTTGGATGAACGCCCTGGAACACTAGGGTTGCTAGAGGGATCAACACATCGAACTGCTTCAGGAGGAGGTCCACTTTGAAATTTAGATGCCTGAGATTGGAGTCGACATTGGCTTACCATTGCTCCATCTACCCCATATTGACTTCTACCACCTCCTTATCCCACACAGCCCGGCCAATGAGGTTCTTCATGATCCAGAACAATGTCGTAGTTTTTTCATACTGACTTGATTGACCCACAAAGTGCCATGGATCAAGAATCTATTATTCCACCTTTCGACGCTCCTCCTGCAGGATCTCTTTGTCGAGTTCCACCCACATATTTTGCTCGAACTCATTCACCCAATGCTGGATTTACTTAGGAATACCTAGTTCAAAAATTTAGAATTCTCACAATGCCTTGGTTTGATCTCGGGTTCCTCGACTCATTTCCTCTGGCCGATTCACCATACATTTACCCTTACCCTTAAGACTGGCCACGCTCATCCTCCTTTGGCTGCTTAGATAATTAATCACTTTGCAACTTCTCATGGTTCTTAACAGGTCAGGGATGGAAACAACAACCGTCACATACTTGTCATGGGAAACATCTAAGAGCCGCAACTCCCTAAATAGTAATTTACGCCTCCCTAACATCATAACCTTGCCACAATCCATGATGGCCCAGGTACTTTTCTTGATACGATGATCATAAATCCCGAGCAACGATCTCGGCTTACCACCCTGCACACTCATTTTCTTCTATGATAAAAAGATGGTGAAAATAAGTTGGCAGAATGTGAAATTAAAACCCCCAACGTTCGTCACATGGCCATATGTTGTCTTCCGTCTCATCCATGTGCTCTTGCGAGGGATCTGGGCCCACTCGTTAGACTGATGGGTTTTGAGCATGATTCCCTTGCATGTCCTATGATACAAAGTTTGCACACCTAGCGCATATTGTCTCATCCATCACCTCCCCCTAATCCCTAGCCTTCATACCTTGGCAATTCTTCATACTCCAGCTTGCCAACTGATCTGCCACCTTGTTCCCTTGATGGCAAGCATGATTAAATTTTGTTGCCATTCCTTCACGGAGGATTCCTTGCAGGGTTTCTACCCTTGCTTGAAGACGCCATGACCGAGGCATCTTGGATCTCTACGATCCATTTTGGAGTTTGATGTCCATTTGGATGACCATTTTCGAGTTGCCTTCGATGATACTTGGAAACCATCCCTCCTCTTTGAGCAAGGCTATACCGTGGAGAAGGCCTTTGATTTCTGCTGCATTTTTCGTCTCCCAACTGATGAATCCTGAGTTGAAGCCCTTCATCTTTCCTCTACAATCCTTGATAGCAAATCCATAGCCTACTGATTTTGGATTACCTTTGGAAGCCCCATCAAAATTGAGTTTAAACACTACCTCCATAGGAAGTAGCCACTGGTCAGCACTTGGGGTTTCCTTTGTCCGTTTGGTCGTGATGGGAGCCATTTGTGTTGCGCGAGTCATCCCCCAATTTTGGAGTATGATTTTCTCAGAAGCATTAGCTTCCCATTCCGAGTCACTCCAGGCCTTTGTCCTGATGGTTTATCATGATTTAGTCATAATGGCTTCCCAGAATTTAACGACAGGGCTCTTTTTTCCTTGGAACGTTCTGAGGTTTATTTCCCTCTAGAATTCCCCTATCACGAAATGGGGAAAAAGGTCTTAGACACGGTTCAAAATGGAGTTAGAGAAAGGGTTGAGGGACCATTCATTGATAGTTCTATCTGGTTGTTGTCATATCCTATCATATTTATGAAAAATTTCTACCCCCATGTCCCTGATTGAAGATGTGAATGTGCATGAGTCCAGGAGATGGCTGGTTGTCTCATCTTCACATTCACACAAGAAACACCGATAAGGACCCATCAACGCTTGTTTTATGAGGTTTTCACTAGTTAATGTTCTATTCTTCATTACCAGCCAACTGAAATTTGCAATTTTGGGCCAGAGTTTCTTCTTCCACAGATTTTCCCATTTGTTTTCCGTAGGTCTTTCGTTGGCATTATTCATAATGTTATAGGTTTCTTTAATCATGAAAGACCCTGATGGGTTATATACCCATCTGAGCTTGTCACCCCGCTGATGAATCCTGATCCTTCGGTTATCCAAGGATTCTAGCATTCTGTCCACCTCCTCCCCCCCGCCTAGGAATTCCCACCATTCTTTATCTGCCCAGTTTCTAAATTCTTGGTCACTAGTCTGTGGTTTCCAGAAGTCGCTGACCAAGGTCAAATGTCGGGTGATGCATGCTTCCTTTATCTGCTGGAATTCGCTCTTCTACCCCAAAGGAGGAAGATGTTGCTAAGAGTCCTCCCATATATTGGTTGTTCGACTATCCCCGACCTCCCAAAATCTATGAGCATGAACTAAGTCTCTCTCTTTCCAGGATGCGCCCTAGATGTGTGAACCCCGTGTTTCTTTCGAGAAACATATGTAGTCCTTCTTTTCCCATCCCTCCGCATATTTTGAGTGCCAAATATCTGCCCAAGGTTCTTTATCCTATGTGACCCATCTTCAATAGAGCTTGGATCTACTGACAATGCTTGATTTCTTTGGGTCTCTCAGGACAAGGCCACCTTGGGGTTTTGGGGTGCATATCATGTCCCAGCTGAGCAAGGCCCATTTCCTCTTGTCAGTGTTTCTGCTCCACAGAAAATACCTTTGAATACGCTGGATTTCCTTAAGAATCATTTTTCAGGGCCGCCAAGGTAGATAAGGGATAAGAGGGCATTTCCTGGACAACCGACTTTACCAAGACCATCCTACTTGCGAAATTGAGAGGAATTAGAGTTTAGTTCATCAAGTGCTTTTTCATATTATCCAGAAGTTCTCTCCATGAGCCTTTTTTGGATAGGGAATTCACCAGGGGTGTGACCAGGTATTTGGATGGAAGGGAGCTCTCCTGGAAGCCCAGGATCCTGCAAATATTCCTTCGGGATACCCTTGGGACATTGAATAAACATACTTGATATTTCTAGGAATTAACCTCCAATCCTGAAGCTGCGCCAAAGTATGTCAGACATTTCTAGAATCATCGAGCTTCTTGGACCGAAGGATAGCAAGTGAGCATCGTATCATCGACAAATTGATGGTGGGTATGCTTCACTGCCTCAGGGTGGATTTTAAGCCCCCCTAATTCCTCATTCTCCCTTGTGTGCACCATATACCTTCCCAAACCCTCCACCATTAAGATAAAAATGAAAGGGGATAGGGGATCCCCCTGCCTAATTCCCCTCGAAGGCCAGAAGGTTCTTGATGGGACCCCATTAATTAGGATGTAATAGAAAGTAGAGGTTACTAGGTGCATTATCCATTCAATCGAGTCCTCCCAGAACCTGAAATATTCAAGCATCCACCTCATAAAGTTCCAATTGAGCTTATCATAAGCCTTGGCTATGTCCAACTTAACCAAAATTCTTGACATTTTTTGTGTTCTAATAGAGTGGAGTAATTCATGAACCAATATGATTCCATCCGTGATATTCCTACCCTTTACAAATCCGTCCCAGGATAAATAAGCCCTGGTAGTAGGGGATTGAGACGATTTTATATGACTTTGGTGATGATTTTATAAATCACATTACACAGGATGATGGGTTTGAATTTATTCGGGGAGTCCGCTCCTTCACATTTTGGAATTAGATTAATTAAGGTAGCATTGAGCATTGGAAGCAAATGTTTTGTTGTCCTAGAATATTCCACAATTCTCCAAACCTCTATTTTTATGAGGTCCCAGAAGTGGTGGAAAAAATTAACCGTGAAACCATTGGGACCCGGGGCTGTACATTCCCTCATTTGAAACACTGCCTCCTCCATTTCATAAAGGGTTATGGGTTTCATCAAAAGATCAATTTTCTTAGGGAGACTAAAGAAGGCATGAACCTGGTAATTTGATCAATATCAATGCTTCTACCTGGCCTTGGATCCGACATTATCTTTGCAAAGAAATTATTTAAATTCACCTCTATCTCTTCCCTAGATTCAACCCGTTCACCTCCCAAGGTTTTTAAAGAGTATATTTTGTTTTGCATTCTATTTTACATCATTGAGCGATGAAACAAAGTTGTATTCCTTTCCCCCTATTTTGGCCAGTGGTTTCGGGTTTTTTGCCTCTAGAAGACTTCTTCTTGCTTTAACCATTCCTCCAATTTTGCACAAAACCTTTGTTCTTATGCCTGTAAGTCTTTTGTGTATCCATATATCATCCTTATCGATTGTATCTCATGGATACACAATTCCAAGGTTCTTTTATTAGCAAAAATGTTTCCAAATTCCTCCCTGTTCCATTTTTTGATTTTGGCTTTCAGGGCCTTTAGTTTTTATTGAAATTGAACATCCTTGACCCCCCTTCCTCACTCATCTCTTCCCACTAGGTTTTTATCTTCTCGTCCAAACCCGGGTAATATAACTAGAAATATTCCAATCTAAAAGGATTGTTAGAATAATCAACCCATAGTTAGCTACCTTAGACATTAATTAATCCAATTTTTGTCTTATTTGCCTAGTTTCCATATTCCACCTTATGCAAGTTGTCCTCCACACATCCAAAGTGGTCAAACTTGCTAAATTTGAGTCATGGAGCGCTTGGGAAACCACTTGGAATCAAATATTCTTTATTCCTGGCCTTCCTAGTGCATGTCTTC
>LPNX010186116.1:39403-91931 GCA_001517045.1 Pseudotsuga menziesii | reverse complement strand
ACACTTATTCAATACAGATTAGTGTTCTGCTTCATATTCAGTCTCCTTTGTGTGTAATTTGCATGTGTAATTGGCAATTTTTGTGAGTGTAATTGTTCTAAAACTTGGGTTCAATTTCCACATGGTGTCAGAGCCTTTGTATATCAATTTCTCTCCTTCCAATTTGTTATTGCAGGTTCGTCATCACTGACTGGGAGCATTCTGCTGACTGAAGGGACAATTTCTGAGCTATGGATCAATCTCAGAAGATCATCTTGACTCCATTTAACTTCTTTGAATGGAAAGTAGAGATGGAGATACTGTTGAGAGTGAAAAGCCTATACAGAGTGACTATGGCAACAGAAGCAGAGCCCAATGTAGCTGCACAGAAAATTAAATGGCACAACAGGCGGGATGAGGTCTATGGTCTCCTGTGTCTGAGCATATCCAGAGACCTTCTTTCCCATCTTGATGGATTAACATCACCAAATGAAGTATGGGAGAAGATTTTTGAGATTTTTGGTAAGACAGATGAGATGAGGGGACATCAAATTGAAAATGAATTGATCTCCTTGAGTCCCAATAGCTTTGAATCCCTGCAACTCTATTTTTTCAAGTTCAAAGCCCTTGTTTTGCAGCTAAAACAGTGTGGGATCGAAAAGAAGGAGGAGCAACTAGTTTTGGCCATACTCTCGAAGCTTGGCCCTGACTATTCAGTGTTTGTCTTGACCTTCCATGCCACAAAGTTGACAGCTCAAGCCTGGAAAATGCCTAGCCTTGCAGATTTCATGGAATCTCTCACACAAGAACAAGATAAATTGGTAATGATGGGCACCATCAAACCTTCCAAAGACCAAGCTCTGGTTGTTGGAGATTCAAGGGTGGATTCAAAAAGCAAGAAGAAAGCTAAGAAGCCACCTGAGCAAAAGAGAGACAAGAACAAGTCTCCGGAGGAGCCCCAAAGCTCCAAGAAGAACTTCCAAAAGAAGAAGAACAAAGGAGAAATGGGCAAGTGCGCATACTGCAGTAAGGGAAATCATCCTAAAAGCTCCTGCATGAAGAAGCAAATTGATATGCTGACCCAACTCCTGGAGAAGAATGGCATCTCCCTTCCTGACAGCTCAAAGAAGAGGGAAGGAGGATCAAATTCAGAAGACAGAGAGAGAGTTCATGCATTGGTTGCTGGCACATCAAGCTCACCTAGTTTCATCATTGATTCTGGAGTTTCAAGACATATGGTTTCGACCAAGGAGGAATTCACCTCACTTGACGTGTCGAAAGGTCCACCAATTGTATTGGGAGATGACTCTCTCACTAAAAGTTTGGGCAAAGGGAGGATTGATCTTGACCATGGTAAGTTCGACAATGTATTGTATGTTCCAGGTCTTGCCTCTAACCTCTTATCAGTGTATTAGATGACCCACACAGGGTCTTCAAAGAAGGTCATATTCTCCCCTGATGAAGTTGAGATCATAGAGATCTCAAGTAGTAAATTCATTGCAAAAGGAGTTGCAAATCACACTTCGAAGGTATACATGTTCTCACACTTCCTACCCTACTCAAACCCCTCTGCTCTTCTGATTCATGCTAATGAAGCAAGCAAGTTTTGGCATGAAAGATTTGACAACCTCAATTACAAGTATCTTTCTGATCTTAGTGAAAAAGAAATGATCATAGGGTTACCAAAGATTAAGTTTTCCAAAGGTGTCTGTCAAGGTTGCATCTTAGGAAAACACCCAACGCATAAATTTGAGAAAGCTAGTCATGAGAGAACCTCTGCACCTGTTGAGTTGATCCACAGTGATGTTGCTGGCCCATTTCCTCATATGTCAATGAGTCAGGCCAAATATGCATTGACATTCATAGATGACTTTTCCAGGTATTGCTGGGTTTACTTCCTGAAACACAAGTCTGAAGTTTTTGGCCTCTTCAAAGTCTTTAAGGCTTTGGTTGAAAACCAGTCTGGGAGGAAAATCAAGGTCCTCAGATCTGATAATGGTGGTGAGTATGTCAAGTTTGAGTTCATTCAATATTGTTAAGATGCATCATTCTATCCCTTAAACACCACAACAAAATGGTGTTGCTGAGAGGAAGAACAGATCATTGAAAGAGATGGCAACATGCATGATGGAGGCTAAGAATTTGCCACCAAAGTTTTGGGCCGAAGCTATAAACTGTGCAGCCTATATCCAGAATAGGGTGCCTCATAAACAGCTTGATGGTATGACTCCTTTCAAAGCATGGAGTGGGCACAAGCCAGATGTGACCCATTTTAGGATTTTTGGCTCAAGGGCTTGGGATAGAATTCCAACAGAAAAGAGGAAGGCTTTGTAGCCCCAAAGCCAAGAATGTCTATTTGTTGGGTACTATGAAGATTCAAAAGGGTACAATCTGATCAATTTGAGCACAAACAAAGCCTTCATTGAAAGGAGTGTTCAGTTCCAAGAAGAGCCTTTAGCAGCAGTGGAAGTTGGAGAATCCTCTTCACCACCAGAACCATTGAATGTAAGTGAAGAGATAGTTGAACTTGCTGATTCTGATATGCATGATAATGATGATTTAATTTCAGATCCTAACAGTCCTACAAGACCAAAATGGGCAGCAAATACCATTCATGCAGCTGGAGAACTAGCTGGAAATCCTAATGATCCTAGGAGAACTAGGTCTCAGTTTGAGAGTGCTCTGTGTGTGAAAGACCCTTTGTTTGCAGAAAAAATGCTATCTGATGGTTGAATCAGATCCATATACATATGAAGATGAAGCACATGATCGAAGATGGAAAACAACCATGAAAGAAGAGTTCAACTCACTCCAGAAGAACAACACTTGGGAGCTGGTTGATCTTCCCCCAGGGAGGAAGCTAGTTTAGTGTAAGTGGGTTTACAAAACCAAATTTGATGCTGATGGTTCACCTTTGAAATATAAGGAAATATTGGTAGCCAATGGCTACTCACAGGTACATGGAATAGACTACAATGAGACCTTTGCACCAGTGGCAAAGATGGACTCCATCAGGCTAGCTTTAGCCATTGCAGCTTCGAAGCAGTGGGAGGTACATCACATGGATGTGAAGTGTGGTTTCCTAAATGGAGATCTTACTACAGATATTTACATGCAGTAGCCTCTAGGATTTTCTACTAATCCATATCTTGTGTGCAGGCTAAAGAAATCACTGTATGGGCTTAAGCAAGCCCCCAGGGCTTGGTATGCCAAGATTGATAGCTTTTTGCTATCACTGAATTTTGTTTGATGCAAGTCAGATCCAAATGTCTATTTGAAGCTGATTCATGGTTCATTAATGATTATTCTTTTATATGTTGATGACCTTCTCATTACAGTAAGCTCAAAGGATGAAATTGCCTCCTTGAAGGATGCAATGAACCATGCATTCTCAATGACTGATTTGGGCTTATTGAGCCAATTCTTGGGGCTCGAGATTGCTCAAACCAAACATGGAATCAAAGAACATTAGTCCAAGTATGCCTTGGATTTGATAAACAAATTCAACATGAAGGATTGCAAGCCAAGCAAAACTCCCTTCCTTTCGGGAGTTAAGCTTGAAAAAGCTGATTCTTCACCTATGGTAAACAATACATTGTATACGCAATTGATTGGGTGTTTGCTGTATCTTACACATACTCAACCTGATCTTTATTATGCAGTAAGTGTGGATTCAAGATACATGGATCAGCCTCATGAGATCCATTGGAGAGCAGCCAAAAGGATCCTTAACTTTGTTCAAGGAACAAGGACTCATGGGATCTTCTACAAAGCTAAATCTGATCTTGATTTGATTGGGTTTACTGACAGTGATTGGGCAGGTGACAACACAGATCGAAAGTCAACATTAGGATATGTGTTCATGCTTACTGAAGGATCAATCAGTTGGTCAAGCAAGAAACAGAGTGCCATTGCACTCTCATCTACAGAAGCAGAGTACAGAGGAGTTGTAAATGCAACAACTCAATGTTTATGGTTGCAGGGGTTACTTGGTGAGTGTGGATTCGAATCAGAATACTCAACTACTATCTATTGTGATAATCAGAGTACCATTTGAATATGCAATGATCCAGTTCAGAGATAGAGAACCAAACACATTGAGATCCATATGCACTACATCAGACAGCTTGTCCATGATGGCACCATTCACCTACTCTTGTGTTCATCTTCAGAACAAGTAGCAGATATATTCATGAAAGTTTTTTGTGAGAAGACATTCAACAATCTCAAATCACTGCTGGGGATTGCTGATTGTGCTGTGAAGCATGAGTGATGACAAGATTTTCAAATTTTTTTTTATTGTCCGTGTGTAAGGGAGGATTTTTCCCACTGGGTTTTTGCCTCTTTCCTAGGTTAAATGGACATGCAGTATGTAAAGGGTGACTAAGCCTTGTTGCTAGGCACTATAATTTTCTTATATTTTACTCATAATTCAGGCTTAAGTGGGGGTGTTAGAATAATCAACCCATAGTTAGCTACCTTAGACATTAATTAATCCAATTTTTGTCTTATTTTCCTAGTTTCCATATTCCAACTTATGTAAGTTGTCCTCCACACATCCAAAGTGGTCAAACTTGCTAAATTTGAGTCATGGAGTGCTTGGGAAACCACTTGGAATCAAATCTGCTTTATTCTTGGCCTTCCTAGTGCATGTCTATTTTTTTCTGCTTTATTGCCTACTTTTTCTGAGTTTTAAGGCAATTGGGAAAGTTTGACTAGGTGAAGTTAACTTGTTTTTTGTCCCCATCATCCTCCACTCTTTTATCCTAAGAAAAGAATGTATGAGTTGTCCTTCCATCATCTATTAGCTTGCCTAATTTATTTTTCCAATTCGTGAGCTCCTAGACAGATTTGGAAACTGCTTTATGTACCTATGGGGGATTTGCTTAGATTTAGTAAGCCTGCTTTTGACCAAATTCGAATGGCATCCTTATGCATTCGAATCTATCATGTAATTATTTATTGTGGCAGCCTATGACTTCACAGGGTTGGCTATTGTACACTTATTCAATACAGATTAGTGTTCTGCTCCATATTCAGTCTCCTTTGTGTGTAATTTGCATGTGTAATTGGCAATTTTTATGAGTGTAATTGTTCTAACACCTGGGTTCAATTTTCACAAGGATTTTTGAATTGGGATCCGAACCCACTCCATATTAAATCTATAGGCCAATTATTTGATCCAACTCCTGGGAGGGTAGCTGAGTCTATTTCACTTCCCATATCAACGAACAATTTAGAGACCAGGAACCTATCCAGACTAGAAGCAATATGCTTTTCCCTTGATATTTTATTATTCCATGTCAACCATCCTTCCCATGGGATGATGTCAACCAAAGCAAGGTCCTCAATGGTATCCCTAAAGACCTCATACCACCCAGTGTCCATTGGTACTGCACTCATTGACCTTTCAAAGGGTTGTGAGAAAGTCTATTTTTTCCCCGGATTGTGGGGGCTGTAAACATTCATGAGCATGCCTTCCAATAGGAAACCAACCACTTTAAATTTTTCCGATAAGATGCATCTGCTTCCCTAGAAGCCTCCCAGGGACACCCTAGTAGGGTCCCACATGATACCGAGGCCTCCCGCAAATCCTCTAGCATCTATTCTCATTCCTTCACTCCCCTTACAAATTTTGTTGCTTACCTCCTGTATTCTATTGCCGAGCACTTTATTTCCCGAAGGAAATGATTGTTGGGTTTTGTTTCTTAATCTTTTTTCTTAGAGTTCTTACCTTTCATGGGATGTTCAAGCTCTGAATATTCCAGGATAAGATATTCACTGGGTAACTAAAGGCCTAAGGCCTCCTTTATCATTGGGTATTGTCTCGACTCAACTAACATCCTACCTGCTTCTGCAACTCTCTTCTTATTCGATTTTCTTCTGGTCTTCTTGGCAGGTTCTTCGAATTTCCTTTTTTTCTCCTTGTGTAACCCCGATCTTATCCCTAGTTGGTTTGAGGCTCGGGCCCAGAGGATGGCTTATTTCAGCAGTATTACTTGTTCTTATAGAACATAGGATTTCTCTACAACTGCACATTCCTTCTCAATCCCTTCCATATTTAGATCTCCAATATCCATATCCTCCACTTCATCTCCTATCTCGCGATTCTTCAGTCTTCTTTCCTTGAGTAAGTTTCTCTTCCATATGACCTCTCTATTTCGATGATGTCTGGGGAGTTTTGTTCCGTTGTTCCTACTCTGTCTTTTTCCTTTCATTTCATTCCTTGAGATCTTCTAGGATTTCAAATTTGTTAGAGACTGCTGGTTTTTTATGAATCTCTTGATTTTCTTGCCTTCTTCCCCGTCTTTTGCGGGATGGGACCTTTGTGAAACCCTAATCCGATATGCTCTTCTTCCTTTCTTCCCTAGCCTTCCTTTGGGTTATTCATGGCACAATCCCTAAATATATTCCCATATTCATGGCACCTTTGGCATCGAAAGGGGATTTTCTCATAGTCTAGGGTTTGGAGCTAGTACTTATCTTCCCATGATATTTGGATTGCTTCTAGAATTTATTTTGATAGATCCATGTCAATGCATATCCTTGTGTATGCTGTGTACCTTTGAGCCCAGGTTTGTTCTTAGATCTTGATGAACTTCCCTAGGGTATTCCTTAGGTATTTCAATATCTCTGAATCCCAGTACTCTCTCGACAAAGAATATAGTTCGATCCATATAACATCCACCTTCATATCTGCCTTGTCTGGGAATAAATTCTCCTTCCAAAGTCGTAATAAAAGGCCAACAAAGTAGAATAAATAAGCCCCCCATCTAGGATCTTATTCTGATCTTCCATATTTAGGAGGGAAATGGTGAAGAAACCTTTTGATCCCAACTGGAGATCATAGTGCCCCTTTGGTTTCCATGTCGAATTGATCCACCATACCAGGGATTTTTCTGATGGCTGAAGACCCACAAACTTCCTTATAAGCGCGTGATCCCGCATGAACTAAATATTTCCCGGATCTTAGACGATTTAACCTGCACGGTTGGAATCAACGCCTCTTTAGGCATGCACTTCCATGGTTTCCCAACCATCAGTTTATCCGCCTCATTCAGATCCAAATCGATCAGGATATATCCGATTTTTAGGCCGGCTATTTCAGGAGCTCAGGAGGCTCCTCAGGCCGCCCTCTTTCATTTTTCCATCAGGCCTCCTTCCTTAAGAAAACCCCACTCAAACTTCCTCCCTCTGAGTTCTCCATTTGCCAAAACCCTCACCGTCTTCCTGATTGCAACGCTCCTTCTCCCAATGATCTTCACTTTTTAGGTACTTACTCTTTTTCACTTTTTACAATTGGAACATTTTTTTAATCTTCTTACTACGTAACTATTTTTTCTCTCTTTTATTTTTCCTTCTTTTTTTAATCTTCTTACCGAATAACTGTTTTTTTCTCTTTTCTTTTTCTTTCTTTATTATTATTTTACCCTTCATTCTACTTTTACGTGGAATCTTTTTGCATGATCAAGATGGTCTTTGAGTCAACTTCTTTATTGCAATAGATATAATTTTTCTTCAACAGAAGTTTTGAACTAAAACTTTAATTTTTTAATGCCCAAAGGCCCGAATATGGCCAAACTTGTTCAAGAAACCCACGAATTTTTTTGTTGGGCCAACAATCATACAACAAAAAAACTGATAAAAATGTATAGAATAAATATGGTTCAATGACTAAATATGCAAAATAAATATTTCAACATAAAATAATCCATAATAATAAGAATAAAATGTAATATGAAATGACTGAAAATACAATGATATTACTGTATAAATAAAAATACTAAAGGCACTTATATCAACTATTCATGAAGGGATGTGTTGTTGTTGTTGTTGTTATTATTATTATTATTATTATATGTTTGTCACTATTGCACTTCATTCAAGGACTTGAATATCTTGGATTGTAGGTCCGGGAGGTAACAATTCTCATACATCTCATGCTATGGAAAAAGACATAAGTTTGATGGATATGAACAATTTAACTTATTGATATTATTTCTTGTGATAATGTTGTCATATAACTTGTTGAACACCATCATCATGTATAAAAAAGGGTGTAAATATAGAAATGATGCATTATTAGGACCTTAAGAATATTAATTAATTAGATTGACTTCTTTTCTTAATAGTTGCTCCTTATGATAGTTATCATGTCAGATGTTCATATCTTATTGAATCAAGTTAGATAATACTTAATACATGAAATCATATGTCTATTAGTAAATAATAACTGGTACCTATAGGATTTGGATATTTGAACTCTTCCGATTCACCCCATGATACCTTATCTTGAATTAGCATGCTACTTTGTGTGTTACTATCTTTAAATAATGCTTTGCTCATGCTCTAGTTACAAGTGTTTGATGTAGGGTTGCACCATCCATATAGTTCGCTCTTGTTGCATAAGATAATGGATTCTAATATCTTGTTTGAATAACTCTAAAATATATGCTATTAGTAATGTGGTAAATAGGGTTTTGATCTTGCGAAATGGGAGCAATGGTGCTTGCATGAGTTATACTATTGATATGTAAACAATAATGTTGGGAATTATGGATGAGATTGGGTTCTCATGTCAAGCCCGAGGTCATGATTATGCTTCCTAATATTGATAACCCATAGAAAAATTGATATATTGATGACAAGCCTATAAGTTTCTTCTTATGTATTTCCATGGATGTTTGGAAGATATTTATCTAGTTCATTGTGCATATTGTTTTAAAAGCAAAAAGTATTATGTGTTTTCCATTGGATAATGTTCATTGTAGTAAGGGTACCACAATCTCCAAACTAAATTGAACATGAATGCATCCATAACAATGTGAGAAGTCATCAAGATGGAATACTTGTCCTAGGAGTGGGATAAGGACCTCTTTGTGGGGTTTGTCACAATGAAGACAAATATTCTAGACAAAAAATGCTTTGAGGATGAAATGGGGGAATTTATTTTTTCAAATTCCACACCTCTAAGGAAAAAAAATCATGATGTTAACTTAGAACCACTTTACACATAGCCTCTAGATTGAATCATTCACCCAAGAGTGGTATAATGATGGATTTTCATGGTTTAGCATGATTAAGAAGTTTATCCTCACCCATGGTATGCTCTAAGGTTGAAATTGAGGTGCTTGCACCTTGTGGAACCCACCTTTAATGGGAATAGGACATGGATGTGGCCCCACTCAATGATGTGGGCCCTCAAGATGGAATCTTTGGGCCATGAGTGGAACAAGGATGTAGTTATAGGGTTTGGCACACTAAAGAGGAGTCTTATGGTCAAAATAATGATCCAAGGTATAAATACACACTCTTTCATCTTGAAGCACCTACTTGTGAGGGACATGGGCTATGGAGTCAACTTATAATCAAAAGATAAGACCTATGGTTCCATTAATTGTCAAGTGGGATAGCTACATAGTTGTGTGGTTTGTCTCGTTAAAGAAAGGTATTCTCACCTAAGGCATTCTTCAAGGCCAAAATATAGGGAATTGTACCTTGAAGCACTCACCTATAAGGGAACTTCTCTAATAAGGAAATCTTGAATTAGTGCCTATGATAGGGATATAGGCCTCTTTCAAGGTTTGGATCACACAGGAAGGGTCTCCTCACAAAATAAATGCAACAATACTTTGAAGAATACCGCGATCCAAGGAATGGGCTTCTTGAGTGGAAATATACATGTCTAGTTTCGAGGGTGTTCACACCAAGGATGGCTAAGCACTATTGAATTAAACCTTAGACATTAGACCAATTTCAAGGTTTACATCAATAATGAGGAGCATAATTGGGTAAGAAATGCTTTAAAGCCAAAAAGTTTTGATGGAGTTTTGTTTATAGTTTTATATATAATGTGTACGAATTATTGTAATTTATGATTTTTTCAATGGAGTTCCATTTATATATTTATATAATTCAGACTTATTATTTTAGTTAGTGTGATATGATGTGTACGTGTTAGTTAAAAATGACTGCATGCATTTTATTAGAACATGAAAATCTTAGTTGTTAGGCAGTGTGATTGGTTCAAAACAAGGTTTGATGTAATCATGATAGCTTGTACTAAACAAATACAAAGCTACTAGTTTTCTTCCAAAACTATGTTAATATGTCCACTTTTAACAATATTTTTAACTACGCATAACTTAATATTTTTAAAATAAAAATGTATATGTTTAGATCCCTATGATTCTAAATATTATTGTTTTCAAGTTTTAGTTATATATACCATTATTGCAAAATATCTATTGTATCTACTACTTCTAATTAACCAACAATTTCTAAGAAACAAATCGAAAAAAGAAGAAGACAAAATGCCTTAGTTTAAGTTGCTTAAAGATGGTTAGTACTATACACGCTTGTAATAGTTTTATGGCTTTCCTTTATTATTATTTTTAAATAATACCCATCATTTAGTCTTCACGCGTGAAATTTTTTGACCTATAGAAAGTATAATACAATTTATACCTCTAATTATCTCTTAATGTCATAAATCCTTGCTCTTTTCTCTAGTTTTATGTGGCCTTGGTTATGAAAAGAGATCATAATTGTGCATAATACCGAATATTACTTATATTATTGTAAATCCTAATTGTTTGAGTAAATGGTTGGGTGTCCTTGAATTAAAATGACATAGATAGAATAACTTTTCAAGAGTTTGAAAAGTCCGTGCATATGTTTATTAGGAATTTGGAGCAACACATATATGACATAACTTGAACCCTATTTCAAATGGTGCCAAAACACTTAAATATAAAGGGTTATCTAAATCCTTTGACTCTTAGTTCTATTTAAAATGTAAATCAAGACTAAGTGAAAGTGTAGAGTGCAACTAATTGTTGGAAATCTCTTTGAGTCTCCAATACACTACATGTAACGAAATTGAATAAAGACTTCAGATCCCAAGGTTATGGCACAATTTTTCCTTGAAGTCCTTAAATGGAACTGTATACAAATTTACTTTTCTTTTCAAGTTTCTGAGAAAAATGCAGTGAAGTAATGGCTAATAACTTTGATATTAGTAAAGGAGTTTTTAAAGCTTTTTGAACTTTGATACTAATGAAGGAGTTGTTTCAACTCACGAGATGCTTTGGTATACAGGACTTACAATCTATTTTTCACATCTTGAGAGGCAAGGAAAATTTCTAGAATTTTGGTGGCTCATGTGTTGATAATGGGTCAAGGTGATGACACTCAAAACTTTTAGAAGCCAAATCCAGTTTTCCTTCTTGTAAGGGCTCGATTTATTCGACTAATCCCTTATAAATATCTTACACATGAAGTAAGTCATAATAAGTCAAGGTGAATTATTTATAATAGTTTTGTGGATGAATCAATTAAATAATAATAATAATTTTAATAGTTTCAACATTTCAAAATACTAATCATTCTAACAGTGTTAGCATTTCATAACAGTTCAACATTTCAAATAAATGTAGCTAGCAGTACACAATTTCATCAAATTATGTGCATCATAATAACAGAACTCTGATTACATCAACAGTAACATCAACTAACAATTTATTTAAGCAAGAAATGTAGAATATTAAAATAAAATACTTGGTAAATCTATTTGAGTTAGCCCAAGCCTCAGTTCTTCTCTCTACCATAGTCTAGACCAAGATGGAGTTTTTAACCTCCCTTCCAACTAGGATAAACCTCACCGAATCCCTAGCCCTAACGAAATGCGTAGGTTCCTTGGTCCTCCATGCCTGAATTCCCCAACCATACCCGAAATCTCCAAAAGCAACAATAGCAGTCTCCAATATCCAAACTATGAAAATTTCTCAATGTTATTCTCTTCCCTATCATTCAATTAAGTTATTTTTCTCTCTTCTCGTCTACTTTTACCTAATACAAAGAACAATGGCCAACAATAATAATCCCCTTCCCGACAATTACCCCATCTCTTATCCCCCAAAATCCTCTCTCAACCACCCCATTCAATGCTCATTAACCTCCCACCCCTTAATTTTAGGAAAATAATACTAATTAAATAACTTAATCCCTAAGGGATTGAAATCACATGATCATGAATTATACGACAAGAACACGTATCCAAGTAAATGACAATTTCCCACATCATATCTATGACAACCTCATTCTAAATTAACTAACCCTTAGCAATGATAATGAATGCATTGGATATTTGTGAAACATTTATATTTATACATTTATGTTTCTCCTAAACATTACATTAATCTATGTGTATTAAATAAGAGTTTAAGACAATTACTTCTAGTAGTACTAGCATACACACATAGTTTATGTATGCGTAGCTAGTGTATACATATACTATGTAGGTACTAATGATAAACACACATACCTACAATAATATAGCGACTAAACAACATCCATTTCACTGACTAGTTTTAACATACACACACATGAGTAATGAAAAGTACTCTTAAATGTAAAAAAAGATTTTAACACACATACATGAGTAATGATTTTTTTTAAACCTAACTTTATCAACATCCTTACCAGCATACTTCATCTTTATAATACACCACTATATTCCACATCCTATCCTTCCTCTTTTGGAATATCCGAGAGTGTGAACTATATTGACCTAACCCCTAATAGAACCCATAAACAAAAAATGTCGATTACATTGACCAATCTTCCCCAGCAGGAAACCACTAGTCACCATCACGCCCTTGGGGATCATGGCTAACTCGAAACTCCCACGAATCCAAGTTTTGAAGGATAAACTGTGGGTAACTCCTCCACCTCTCTTGATAGAAATAGGGTCAATATCCTACATTACAAAAAAAGATTTGAGCGTAAAATTGACAACATCCGACGTAAAGTAATTTTTTGTCGGATTGCAATGATGAAAAGCATTGTTTTGTACGATTTATTTTTTTCATCTTGAAGCATCGTTGGTTTTTCGACCTTCATGTTCGCAGGTTTTTCGACGAGGCTTGTTGTCATTTAAGTGATGAAAGATGGTCGGATTTGCGACAAAATGTAAAAGGATGGTCGTTGGATTTGCGATGAGTGGTGAAGGGATGGTCATTGGATTTTCGACGAGTCCAAGTTATTTTTTAACAATAGTATAAATGCATATTTGCAAGGGTAATTAGGTTCATATCATCGGATATTCGACGACACTGAAATTTGAAAATATATAAATTAAAAAAATCACAACATGTTTTCTATAGAAGCGATGGGCGGTTTGTGGAAATTATTTATTCCTCAACGGACGGTTTGAGGAATTGTTTTATTCTTCGATGGCTGGTTTGTGGAATTTTTTCTTCTTCTTCAATAGACAGTTTGCAGAATTTTTTTATTCTTTGAAAATCCACTGATTGCGAAAATAGTGATGTGTGGACCTTGATTTTTTAAGATTGTCGATAGTATTCATTCACAAAGTTTGTGACAAAATGTCAAATAATGATATTCTTGATCTAAACGAACAAAATCGACAATTGCTTGTTAGACTATGGGATGCAGCGAAACTAAGGGGTGATGGGAAATGTTATTGTCCATGTAGTCAATGCAGGGGCAAGTTAATAGGAGAAGAATATTGATCGAAACAACCAAAAACAATTGTAGGGAACATGGACACGCTAAGGGGGGGAATGAATATCGTCCATTTGTAAGTTTATCATTATAAAGTTTTTTTATATTTTTCGCTTTGCTAAATGTATGTATTATTTTAATATTTCCTATATTAACTTATATCTATTGATTTATTCATGTATTTATAAAGGAAATACATCCTACGACATATCGTCCAGAGGAAGTGCTTTTAGAACAAGTACCAGAGGAACATGTAGCGCTTATGCTTAATGGAGAATAAGTGAATGATCATATTGAAGAAGATGATCATACTGATAACGTGGTTGAATATGATGGTACAAATACATTGATCCATGATTCATATAATGTTAGAATGGATGATGACGACAACGATGATAATGAAAATATTGATGACTTTGATGATGTTCACGATATACCTCTTCTTGAGAAGGCATATAGACCCCTTAATGAAGGGTCCAAAACAAATCTTGTCTTTTCTATATTGTTGATAATGAACTTGAAGGTTATGAATGGTCTTTCAAACATATAAATCACACGGATGTTAAGGTTTGTAAAATAATCCATCACATATATATGATCATGAAAAAGTTTATCTTTATTCCTCTAATAATTGTATTGTTAACTCATAATTCAAATTAACAAGGATGAAGTGTGTTTCGTTAATATTATTTATATATTATATTAACTCTATTTTTATTTTTATTTGATGTAGCTTGATAGCTGAATTTTTGTGACCACCATCAAATATTTTACCTCGCACATATCGAGATTTATCTTCCATCATGAAAGAGATTAGAATGCATTATGAAGCAATTCATGCATGCCCTGATGACCATGTTATATATTATAATCAACATGAATTTGCAACAGAATGTTCGGAATGTCATATAAGTAGATATCGAAAAGATCAAGTAACAAAAAAGGTGCCTCACAAGTTTCTTCATTATATTCCCATCATTCCATGTTTGCATCTACTGTTCAAGTGCAATAACATAGCGCAATTTATGGATTACCATGCCAGGAACAAAAATCAAGATGATGTTATTCGAATGCCTGCAGATGGTTCTACATTTAGAGATATGGAGGAAAAGTGGCCTCACTTTAAAGAAGAACCCCGTAATCTTAGGATTTCTATGGCAGTGAATGGTGTTAATCCATTTGCACAGATGAGATCCATTTACATGGCGTGGGCCTATTTTTTTATTATCAACAATAACATTCCTCCATGGTTGTCCATAAAGAGGGATCACATAATGTTGTTGATGACTATTCCAGGTATATTGTGTTTACAACTGTTTTATTTTTAATGTAGTTGTGGCATCTCATTTGTCATATTTTGTTTCCTAATGTCATATATATATTTTATTTACTCTTGTGCATGGTTTATATATCTTAATGGTTCTCATAATGATATATTTTATATGTACTTCAAATCAATGAGGTAATTTCCAAGTCAAATATATGAATGTATATATCAAACCTCTTATATATGAGCTACTGAATTTATGGAATGGAATCACTATGTATGATGTATCTAGACCAATACGGAAAAGGCAATTTCAATTCCATGCAATGGTTGTATGGACAATACACTATGCCCCTGGGTTAACCTAATTTTGTGGTTTGTATTTTTTAGTTCCACTTTAATTGCATTTAATTATATGAAGTAGTTAATATTGTTTATATAAAATTATAATTGACATAGATATTCCATATATATATATTGTAGGTCTTCAGACAAAGGAAAAATTTGCATGTCTAGTTTGTGGTCCTAAGATCAAATATCGTCGCTTAAAAAGCTTAAGAAAGAAGGTGTTTGATGAGTATAGGAAATTCCTCTCTAAGAATCACAAGTATAGAACAACTGAAAAAAATATTTTCAATGGGAAGAAAGAGACTGCATTAAAACCACGGAGAATGACACCTCACCTTTGGAAGATGCAAAATAATAGAAATCATCAAGCAGGTATGTATGGATCATCGTATATGAATGTTATGTATTTTTTTTTTGTGTTGTTTACTGTAGTGTCCATAATTGATTTATAAACTAATATTCATGATGTCCGGCGTGATCATGAAGGAATTAATGGGCTTCCACGAGGAATGGAAAGTTATTCTATATAATTCAGTTGGTTTCCCTACTATGAGCACCTACAAATTGCTAATCTGTTTGATACAATGCATATTGGAAAGAATGTGACTGAAACATTATGGCAACTATTGGAGCTAAGGAGTGAGAATGATAAAATTGTGAAAGTTTTCAAAGACATTCAAGAAGGAAACCATGCAATGAAATACGCCATTCAATTTCATAGCAACATAGACCAAATTAATATAAACTCAATTCCATGGATGTTTATGGAGCAACAAAGTAATGTTGTAAAAGAAGTAACGCGGAAAATTCAATTTCCCACTGGATTTTGTGTGAACTTGAAGAATATCATAACAAAGAAAGATGATTTTATGGGGGTCAAAATGCATGATTGGAACATCTTCATTAAGGTAATTATTATTGTTATGTCCATATTTGTTTTATTTTTAAAATTTTTTTATTGCATAGATTGTTTATTTTGTTTGTTTACTCTTTGTTTAAAAAATGATGTGGTTTGTATATTGATACAATATGTTCTACCTCTCTCTCGCCCGGACAACTTAGACAACAATGTCAAACAAGTTATATATGATCTTGGTAAATACATGAGGTAACTAGCGATTATTTGCATGTGCTTAGTGTTTCTTTAATTCTTCATATAATTTATATTTATTTTTTGTGTACTAATTCATGTTATGTAATTTAATGTTTTTTTTTGTTAAATATCGTTATTGGTTTGCGTCACTTGTAGATGGTTTTCATCTAAATAAATCCATAAAGAAGATATAAAGTATTGGAGGAGAGAAATTCCTCGTCTCATGTGTGAAATACAGAAGCATCTACCTTCATGATTTTTCAATGCACATGAACACTACCTCATACACCAAGTTGAGGAGATTGAATTGTGTAGACCTATGCACTCAAGGTCCATGTGGATGGTTGAGAGGCACTTGAAATTTATGAAGGGTTTGGTGAGACAACGAGCAAATGTTGAGGGATCTATGATGGAAGGTTATATATGGTATACCAAAAAATGTTGTATGTTAGTGAATATCTTCCTATTTTAGCACCAAAGCTCAATTTACGTCGCATTTGTGATTCATACTCTAATAACAATTTTGAAGGGGAGTACCTAAAGGGGAAAGGTGCTCGCGCATGATGCTTCTATCCATGACTGGATAGTGTTGATATACAAATCGAGATGATGAGGCAGGTTGACCACTCCATCATGCTGATCATCAAGGCTTATCAGATGATAACTTGTTGTATAAGCTGCAAGTTGCTCCAAAACATAAGGAACATCTATATGTGAAGACGATGGCTGAGAAAAAACTTCAACTAGTTGTATCCCATCTGATTCTTCACTAAACTGCTTTTTCAAATCCTTATTATCGATACTCAGATACAATTCTGATTGATCATATGAAAACTCTGACTGCTCTTCTTTACAACTTTCATAAGTCTCAGAATAACAACTCCCCTTGCTGGACACATCATAGATGAGATTCTCAAAAATATTTTCAAAAGTATGATAGGTTGGATTTTCAATAAAAGTCCAATAATCATCATCACCATCTATGTCAGATATGAGAGATGCCTCATCACTGGTATCAAGTCCTTGGCTACACTCCTCATTCTGCTCAAAACAATCTTCTTCAAAAAGATGGGTTTCAAAGATATCATAGGGGACCCAACTTTCCAAATATTTGTCATTCGGTGGAGAGCATGGAGGGCTCTCATCACATGAAACTTCTAAGATTGGATTTTCAATTAAAATCTCAAAGTTATCATCCATCTCATATGTAAGGGTTTCTTCCTCACTTGTATCACATCCCTGGCTATATTCCTCCTCATGATCATAGTCATCTTCTTCAGAAAAAAGGTCACAAGTTAGTAAACCTTCCAAACTATCATCATTATGCTCATTTGCAGGATTAGTACCAAAGTTTTTAGTGATGTTATCCAATTGTTGACTAATATCTTCGACTTGATCCCGGGTTTCTGTGGTGACAGGAAGGGGCTGTCCAATTGTGTTAATGTACTCAGGCTCTCTTGAATGTTGTTTTGCCTCTCTCCAACTTCCTCTGGAAATATCATGCATGTCACTTACATATTTTATGTACTCAAGCTTGCTTGATGATGCTTTAGGACCGCAACCCTCTAGAAAACCATGCTCCTGAATATAGCATGCATAATAGCAAGAAGATTCCTCATGGAAATCTCTGCATGCCCTACAGAATGGTTTGTAAGGCTCAACAATAATAGCAGCCTCTAGCTGATGAGGAGGCCTTTGCTCATGGTTGGGATTCTTTTTCTGACATGTTTGTCTTGCAGGGAACGTTATAGGAGGCGGCGGAGGTTGAGTTCTTTCAACAGTTATGACCCTATTATGAACCTCTTTAATCTGTGCTAAGTGATTCCTTTTCATGTCTTGCATTTTCTCTGTCAGGTCCATGAGCTTCTTCTCATATGCTTCGTTTGATAAATCTTTTCCTTTAGGTTCAAAAGTTTTTAGAGAAGTTGATGATTTAGAATAACCCTGGATGTTTGACTCTCCTGAAGACTGCATATTCTTATCAATTTTAATGGCCAAATTCTGAGCTTGAAGTAGTGTGGTTGGCTCCTTGTCTCTAATATGGTACTGGATCTTGCCACTTAATGCTTCTATGTAATAATCCAAAGTGGAAGCTGCAGGAGGAGCATGAGTGGTAGGGATGGAATTTGAAAACTCTGTGAACCTATTGTTGAACTCATCCATGGTTTCCATTTCAGACTTCTTCATGCTAGTCAAAGCTGCTACTAGATGTCTAGGTTCCTTTTTACTGCTAAATTTTCCAAGAAAAGCAGTCTTGAAGTTCGCTATGGTAGTAAAAGAATTGTTTGGAAAATTATCTTACCAGTTGCCAGCTTTTCCATCCAAAGATAGAGCAAACAAGGTCATGTAAACACCTTCATGTTTGTCGATACCCCTGACATAGGCACCACAATGTTTTGAAAAATATCTGAGATGCTGCTCAGCAGAGGTAGAGGCATCAGTGCCTGTGAAAGTGACAAGTTTATCAATAGCTTTTTCGAGAATGTCATGAGTTTGACCTGCTATCTGAGTAAAGTTGAGTTGAGTAAAGAACTCACCCATTGTGTCAAGGAAACAGTTATTGTTTTGCAAATTTTCTACGTTTTTTGGAAATAAAAGGTGGATGTCTGAAACAGACTCAGCTCCAAGTTCTACAAGGATCCTACGAGAAGCTAGTTTGTTTAGTCTCCTATAGACTTTTTCAGGGTCAGGGATGAAACTGAGCAAACCTTCAGAGTTTCTTCTAGTCGAATACCTTGAGGTGTTAACGGACAGTGGAGTCACCAGGTGGATTCAAGTCTAATTTCGGAGAGTGATTGGACTAAAAATCTACCAAAAAAGGGAAAAAAGGTAAAAAACTAACAAGAAACAAAGGTCATCTAGGAACAAAAAGATTTGTCCCCAGCAACGACGCCAAAAGATGTTGTCTGCCGACTGCACATTAGCAGCAGAAAATTTTCGAAAGCTGTCTCCTCACTTAGGAAAGTGGGAGAGGCGTGACCTTGGGGGCAAGCACAGAGCTAGGTATTGTCACCTACTCCTAGCTCCTCCGTTTAGGCTAACTCCTAACGAAGCAAAGGCGGTTAGTCCCTAACAAAGAGTTTTCTAAGGCTCAATGTGGTTAAAGTGTTTTAATTAGTTGTGGATGCGGATGAGTGTTATTTAGGAGTTATTTATGATTAGAAGTGTTTATTTATTATGAGTTTGACACATAAATCAAAGCAATCCACGTTGCTAGCAAGAGATTACAAGATACGTAATGATTCCAGACTTCACAAATGTGCATTCACAGATAGAAATTAAACAGGCCAAAGGCAATTGATACAAATATACAATTATGCAGATTAAAAGACCAGTGCCTTATGGAGTCAAAATACTGAAAATGCGTATTGAAATTAAATAGCAAGTTTTGAAATAAAACTAGTGAATATTAGGTTGTGCAAGTGCTCTTGGTATATTTTTAAGGATTTTATGTGATCTTGCTTAAGGTGTCAATGAAGGTTTGTAAAAAGCCGGGAGAATATTCCAAATTCAATCCGTTGAAGACATGATAACCCGCCCAGTATCCCAGGTTGGTATCGTGAAGATTGACCAGCTAGCTAAGAAGCTTAGACAGCGGGGGTTTCGGCACCTCTACTAAAAAGTACTTAGGAAATTCCCTACAACACTGGTGCGTTGGTTATGGGGGTTTTAAAATTTTATTATGTTTCTCTTGTAAGATTAGAAATCCAATGCCGTTTCTGGGTACTCCAATTTTGAGGTCGGTCAGAGCATACTTCGGCAAGGAGAAAACGAAGTTAATTAACTATGGGGGTGTGCATTGCAAATTTTATTAAGTTAATTAATTAAGACTCTCCGACAGAGAGCGATTTTGACCTTGTCTTATGAAAAAAGTTCAAGAGACTTATCTAATCTAAATGCCTAATGCAAGGATATGCAATTCTAACAATGCTCTTCGATAGAGAGTGCTCTTGACTTGTGTTACTGCAAGTTCAAGAGACTTAATTAATTTGTTAAAGTTAAAAGAAACATCAAGATCTAAATTACCCAAGAGTTTCTTTCATGCTTTTTAAGGCCCTAATCAGGAAAGCAAGGGGGTAAGAAAAACTCTTATCAAAAGTAAAGAAACAATGCATTAACCAAGTAAATAATCAAAGGAATATTTTTACTTCACTTTTCATGTATGATAAACTAATTATCAAATAAACTATCAAATTTTAATGAAAAGAAAAACTTCTAAATATTATAAACTACTCTATCCTACTTTTAGCAAAACATGAAGCAAAGCATGAAAATGGGAGATGATACAAGCTTCCCCCAAATGGGGGAAGAGGTGTGTGGGAGCCGTAATCCCACTTTCTTTTTATTAATTTGGTTACAACGCTTTCCTTTTTGCTACCTTTTTTGCTTCCTTTTCTTTAATCTTGAAAGGTCTCTGGAGCAATCTGCAGAAGGGGAAAAGAAGAAGAGGGAATTTATGGTTTTTTAGGGCTTGATTCTTCAGAATTTCGCCAGCATTTCCGTTGTACCTGTCACAAGAAAAAAAAATCAACAAGCATGTATTGTTTAAAATATGATAGGAAAGACAATGCAATTTTTTTTTCTTTTTTTAAAGTTCTGGAAATTTTTTTTTATGCTCATAATTTTTTTTGAATTTTTACATGCAAAGCATAAAACTTTTCCCTAGATCTAAAGAAGTAAACTAGATCTAGCAAAGGCCCTAAAAACAGATCTGAAATAGTAAAGATTTGAAACTTGGATCTATCTTATGAGCAAGTACAAAATTTAAAGAAGAAAGGTAGAGAAATAGGTTTTCTTGTGGATGGAACACAAGAGATGGAAGAAGACTCCGACTTTCTTTCAAATGGGAAGAGACCGATCTTGTAGGCCCTACAATCACAATATGTTAAAAGGTAGGTTGCTTGAAGNCAAAGGAAAATCAATCGAGATCAATACTACGTATAACTAACTACTCCTATTCCTCAAGATTAGAACTTACTTTGCATAAATAACTGAATTGAAACTACAAACAGCTATTCTACCGTGCCAATAGTGGCCCTCTTGAGCTTAGTATATAAATAGATCCCATTCAAGTAAAAGAAAGAGTAAAGGGTTTAGGAATAGTTTCACCTCAACCATGGAACATTGGCCATATGCAAAGAGATATGGACCTCCAAAGTTGAAAATCTTATTAATCAAAATGTAAGCAAAGCTTAATACAATTTTTGCAGAGTAATTCCAGCACAAAAGTTCCATCTGATAGAGCTTAAAGAACCTCTATTTATACAATGAAAGAAGACCAAAACCTTAAAACCAAATTAAGAGTAACACTTGAGTAATTGAATGAGCTCGGCATGATGATTTGGAGTTGAACTAAGCTGCAATTGAGTTGTAACTGAGTGTTGGAGTAATGAGAGGGGGTGAGGTGGCTGATCCTTCCTCGTAATGATCACCCAACCAATAGATAACCCACACTTAAACCAAAAACGGATTGACCAAAGAGGGAAAATTTCTGATTGATAGTTCAATTGCTACACTCTGATACTCGATCTGAAATTGACCGATATTGATTGGAATCATCATAAATGCTCCGTGCCATGTCATTTATCCTTTTATTTTATTCAATTTGGTTAATTTTGGAGAGTTTTTAATTTTCTCCAAAATATTCATTTTTAATATTTTAATTAATAATTTCTCTGTAAATGACTTTTTTGAGAAATTATTAATTATGAGACCGAATGAACTTCTGAAACTTGGATCTGGCTGATCATGAATGATTTTTGGCTTAAGGTTAGAGCCTTCAATCACTGAATTTGGGTTCCGGATGACCGACTTATTACAAATTGAATTTTTCCATTTGAATTATGGAAAAATTTAATTAAAAACTTAGGAAAAATTAAAAAATTAAAGAATTAATTTTTTTTTTTTGACGCATCGAGTAAAAATTTTTCGGAAATTTTTTTGAGGGTCTTGTTGACTTAGGAAATGACCATGCTCTATTCTAATGATGCCTAGTAGGTTTATATATACTCAGTTGGGCTCTAATAAATCCCCAAGGCCCATAATTCAAAATCGGGCATTCCAGCTTTGGAGGAAGCAGGAGAAAACCTCGTCAATTATACTCGGCTATAGGCAAAGCATAATTGTCAAGGGAAAAAAACTCCCTGGAATACCTTAGTTGAAATTCTACGTCTTAGGAGACCGAACCACTAAAAACACCCTACTAACACATTTTATTACAAACCCCGCGGGGTCATGGTCATAATTATTCAAACAAAAAACTTACTAGCCAAAACTGGCTAGACACAAAGGTGTATCATGTGATACATTGGAATCAAACATTTATCATGTTTGTCAACTGACGACTCCTCAGCTAATCCAACTATGGTACAAATAAGTGGATAACATACCGAGAGGCACCTTGAAGCTGAAATACATTCGTACAGATGAACAAATTGTAGATATTTTGATCAAGCCTTTGACATCCACAAAGTTTGTGTGCTTTTGTGACAAGCTTGGTATGGCAGACAATACGTCTCTCGCTGAGAGGGAGTGTTGATTTTTCCTAAGCAGCATCGAGAGCTAGTCTCTTAGAGAATGGAGGCACCTGGTCAGTTACCAGGAACTTGACCTAGTCTGGAACTAGGGAACTCAGCCTAAGGCTAAGAGCCATTCTTTGAATGGAGGCACCTGGTTATTTACCGGGAATTTGAACCAGTTTGGAACTGGGGGACTCTGCCTAGAGCTAAGGGCCATTCACTGAGTGGAGGCACCTGGTCAGTTACCAGGAATTTGAAGTAGTCTAGGACTGGGGGACTTAGCCTAGAGTTGAGGGCCATTCACTGAATGGAGGCACGTGGTCAGTTACCAGGAATTTGAACCAGTCTGGGACTAGGGGACTTAGCCTAGGGCTGAGGGCCATTCTTTGGGAGAATGGAGGCGCTTGGTCAGTGACCAAGTATTTAACATTGAGTCATTTGATGCAGCCTAGGGCCGAGGAACCTGGTCAGTTATCAGGTCATCACCATAAGCCCTAGACTGGGTATAGGAACGTGATGCACTCCTCTCCTTGATCTACAAGCAATGAGACCTCCAGGTATTCACTACCCCTGGTTGAGACTCCTAAAACCTGATCGTGGTGTCATGAGGAGATCAAGTTAAAAGAATTTAGTGATTCTCCCTATTTATGAAGATGTACTTTGAGTGGGCTTGAAGGATCCTTGAGACCATTTTCTTTGACCACAAAATACTTGGAGGACCATCTAACCCTAAGTCTTGGTCCATGAGGAAGATTAAGTGGCACAAGTCAAAATACAAGAAGACCTTTGTACCACAAAGATTAAAGTCAAAAGGGTCAAAGATGCAAAAGATCCAAACCCTAATGTCAACCCTTAATTATGTGGGACCAACTCAACTGTTTGAAATCCTATAAATAAGTGACATTTACAATTCACTTAGACATACAAAAAATCCTCACTTGACTGATCCTTCGATTGATTAAGGAAATTCATGACTTCTTCACTGCTATTGAATATGACTTTTTGGGTGAGTTTGTTCTTTGTTTTTCTCTCTTGCCCTAGTGTGGTGGCCCAGCCAACTAGGGTCTCTCCTTTAACAGGCTAACTATCCACGGTGGTGAAGAGGAGTGCAGCAACAACTACAACACCCTCGGTGGCCATTAGGGCTATTGCTCCAGCTTCCTGTGATTGTCAAACTACAACAACCACCTTCCATGTGCTCACGACATCAACTGAATACTGCCCCCTCTCATTGCTGGTGATCACAAACATTGCTTCCACCTTCTGCAGGTCATGAATGACAGAACAAAGCTGCCCTAACTCTTGCTGCTGATAGCAACAACATACAGGAGACCACGAACAATAGTAAAATAGACCGCGGGCAATAGCAAAAGCTTGGACAACAGTGCAGTTCGGGCAACTGCAAGTGCAGTTCAGGCAACTGTAGGTACAGTTCAGGCAGTTGCAGGTACAACTCTGGCAGTGTAGTCTGGGAAACACATAACAAATTTCGGGCATCTTGGTGATGGTCTCGAGCAACTGCAGTAAGGCTGCTACATGTGTCACTAACAACAGCAGAAGGCTGCTGGGGCTTCCTGGTCTTTGGAAAACTTGTTATACATTCATTTAAGAATTCTGAGATTAATTTTCTTCCTTCATCTACAAACTCAGTCATCTCATTTAAGGGACGAATTACTAATGCTTTGGGGTTTTTGTCCTTTAAAGGTTTCCCCGTGAAAAACATCTTGTGTTCAATTATGTGATGCTTGGTTGACTACTGCACTTGTCTTACTTCTATTTAATTTTCAAGCTCTATCTATATTACAGTCTGCAAATTTTAAAGAATTACATGCAAATGTTAAAATTCAACATGAATAGTTGCAAAACAACAAGTAATAATTAATCAAATATGCTAAATAATTGTTTGTAACAATAAAAATTTAACATATTACTCAAGTATTCTTTAAAAGATAAAAATTCAAAGTATTGAAAAGTACTTGTTAGAAGCTAGATTTATGAGATTGGACTTTAAAAATCAGATCTAACTAAATAGTAAATGTAAATCAGATTTAGCTTATGATTTATATTAGTTCACTAAATCGATTAACATTCATTAATCGGTAACGATAAAAAATTTAAATTTTAGATGAGAGAAAAATAGGAATAGTAAGCCCTTGAATTTGGGCGATGGGGTCTTCCAAGTGGGTCTCAGAGGGATTATGTCCTTCTTGTTATGCTTGAAAATAAAAGAGAGTCAAACTAGAACACCTTCCTCTTCAAGCTAAGCAACCTGCAATCCTTTAAACACACTTGTACAGGAAAGATTAATCACATTGGTGTTAATCATACAAAAATATCAGAAAACATGAATTTAAACAAAAATAACATGTATCTCTAAGGTATCTTATGCAACTAAACAGTAAGATGATAGGTAAACAAATCTACTTTTCTTACTCTACCGAGAGATGTCTCTCCTTCAAAGGCCAATAGTTAATTAACAAAACAAGTAATGAAAAGACACAGATTACCTCCCAAAACTAACATTAATCATCCACACACATGAAGAGAGTCACACGATTCTTGCCTCCAAAGCTTTTATTCATTCAATAAATTCAACAAACGATTACAAGATATAGGAGCATAAGTTCCATACAATTTTTTCATGTCAAAATGAAGAGAACTTGCTCTCTTAAATAGAAAAACTCAGCATGAGGGGGCACACTTGCTAAAGAATGAGCTTGCTAGCTTGGCGTGAGTTGGATGTGAGTTGTATCCCCATGCTTTGGGGCTTAAGGAAGACAATAATCAAAATGCCAAATGCTTAACCTCAAACCAAATCTGTTCTTCTTGGGAAAAGCACCTCTCCCTTGGGAAATGTACCCCACTGTTGAAAAAAATCCAATTTGATATTTAACAACCATTTCTTTCCTTTTGGTGACTTGTAAGTCTTTAGGAATAATTCTATTTACCTTTTCCAACTCACGGAATCAATTTTAGTGAAGTTTCCAATCTTTTATGAGTTGTTGAATTTCTCATTTTTTCTAATTTTTTGGTATTTTTTGGGTTTTTCGAGTAATAATTAATTTGGGAGATAAATAATTACCACAAAACTTATGAAAGTGGGTTTAGGGGTTAAGAGGGTGCTCTGAGGTAGGAAACGAACACCCCCATGGAAAAAACAACCTCTTAGCCCCACTTTTTTGACTTTTTGCATTGTTACAATTGACTTATTAAAAGTAAGCCTGTAAAATCGGAAAAAATAATTTTTGGGACATGTTCATAATGACTCAAAGTAATGATTAGCATGGTAATATACATTGACACATAGGTTTTAATAACCTCCCAAGGCCTAACCACCAAGTCAATTATTCTAGCTTTGGAGGCTTGAGTGAAAAACTCAGAAATTATTTATCATTTAAAAACAATAGATAATTAACAAGAAAAAACACCGTGGAATAATGCATTGATGACTAAGCCCTAGGAAACCAAACCTTTTACATAAAGTCATTATGCTAAATTACAATTCCCCATGGTGTGTGAACATGTTAAAAAAATAAAAAAAGGGCCTAAGAAGTCCTGCATGGACTTTTGAACTTGAAAATTGAACAAGTAATTGTTCATCTTTGGCGGCTCACTTAAAAGTCCAACTAAGTGCAACTCAGGTGGTAACAAAGTCCAACTCTACCATCAACAATCCATGAACATTAGGGAGCGTCATCAACTTGCTTTGTGATGAAAATCATGTGAAATCATTAGTGGGCATCCATGCAAAATGGGGGGTAACAACTAGCTCCAACTGCAGGACATATGCTCGTCTTGCGAGTGCATGAGAACCCCATAATCTCAACATGTACATGATAACAATGACCATCCCAAATCAACAAAACTAAAAACCATGTGGTGGAATGGATGACCTCAACGTCCCTAATCACCATATCACATACAATAGTTCATTACATTCAAATTTTGGATTTACAATAAAAGAAACCATCAATACGAAATTGAAATCTACTCCACTCTAATGCTCATAATAGAGTTCTTATTCTTCTTCTACTTTCCTAAGCATGGGATGAAGCAAAAATCAAATGAAATCATAAACCCAACGTAATCATGTGCTCATCTCATCAATGCCATGACATCTTCCCTTGTGTTTGGCCACCAGCCAAAATAAGGATGAATCAAATGAAAACTAGATAGAAGTTGAATCTCCATGAAGTGTAGGTCGCAATCTATAAACAAAGTCAAGAGCACCAAAATCATGCTAAGAATGGCATGCACCAAAAGCATGTCCATTATGGATAAATCCATAATCATTTCTCCCTTCAAGGAACATGAGCTTAGAAGCCTTTTCAAATTTGCATTACTTTCCAAGATCAAACTCCATATTAGATGAACATACTTATGAAATGAATTTATAAATTTAGAAATAATTCAGGCCTACATTTAGGGCTTGAAAACCCCATTTAGCTTGGTAGAATTTTTTGTAATGTAGCTTAACATGAATGGATTGCTGTCCCAAACAAATCTCTGCATTCAAAATACAATTCCAACTTGAGTGCATGCCAAAAATGAGAATAAATGGGGGAGTTAGGTGGTAGGAAAGTTTAGTCATAAAATACCTACTGCCACATACAATTTACAATCCCAAAATCATCTTTTACAACTGCAAAAATATGTTAAAGTTTAGGGTTAGGTTAGGGTTTGATATATGCAATTAAATTTTTATACTTTAATGCATAAACAGAACTAAAACAACAAGGTTGGATCCAGAACAATACTGCTGCAATAACTTCAAACACAATTTTCATCCTTTTCAACTTTAATACTCCACTGGTCACTTCGTTAAAGTTGGTCCTTGAGATGATTTACCAAATGCCATGCACAATAACAATATTATAATTAATAAAACAATAATAATGTATAGGAAATAACAACAGTAAAGAACAATAACAATACTAATCTAGGATTGTTTTAGATCAGCCTTATACTCAGACACTTTTAGGTTCTGATCTTGTCATCGAATGGACAAGTCACCTATATGAACAAATGACGTGCGAGAGGGAGAGCTTAAGAGGGTTATAGCAGTAAGGATACATACCTCAGATTCTTAGTCAAAAGGAAGAGAAACTTCAATCATTTACTCAGGATTTAACATCGCACCAGCAGAGAGACACAGTCATGCCCAGTATGGTCACACTAGCAGAGAAGACACAGTCATGCTAGCACATAGTCGTATCCAGCAGATACTATTAGTCATGCTGGAAAGAACACTATCACGATGGAAAGAGACACATAGTCACCAATATAAGACATAGTCACGCTGAGCAAAGGAACACAATCATGCTGGCAAGAGACACAGTCATGTAGCAGAAGACAGACAATAACGCTGAGCAGAGGAACATAGTCACACTGGAAAGGGACACATAGTCACGCTAAGTAGAGGAACACAGTCAGGATGGAAAGAGAAATCTAGAAGGGTCCTTATTCAACCCTAGCTTTTAGGGTGTTTAACAATAAAACATAAAATACAATTAGGTTGACTTAGAATAGGGTATCAATGGTCCAACAATAAAAACCATAAGTACCAATGGTCCAAAAATAGAAAAACCCATAAAGTACCAATGGTCCAAAAATAAAAACCATAAGGCTAAGTTGACTTAGGATAGGGTATCAATGGTCCAAAAATAAAAACCATAAAGTACCAATGGTCCAAAAAATAAAAATCATAAGAAAAAAGTCATTAGTACCAAAGGTACACACAATAGGGGTGCTAGGACCAAGTAAAAAGATGAAGGACCATAAGTCAACAAAAGGGGTCATAATAGGAAGTTAAGACAACCCTCATACTCACAAGACCAAGGTGAATCATAAAGGTGGACAAACAATCCCTTTTATCCAAAGGACCAATAATACCAAGGCATTTAATCTTTTCTCTCTCAAGGTATATTGTCACATGTGTTCCATATATATTTTTATCATCACTGTATAAGGAGAAGATCCAAACTGGACGATGTGATAATCTCTTTCTCAATACTGCTCCTAAGGGTTAGGTGCTAGTGACATCATCAATGGGTGGCCAGTCACTTGAGAAACAATCTAGCAATAACTGATTAGGAGAGAGGACATCACACATCATCATCTTGGTCAACTTGACCAAGATTCACCTAGTTAACTGACCAGGGGTGCTCTTGTAGGAATTGCTTGGTCCCAGACCAAGAATCTGCTTGGTCCCAAACCGGGAACTCTCTGTCCCAACCTATAGGGTCTGCTTGGACATCATGTCCAAGAAACTATTGGGTCCTAGACCAGAATACCCTAGAGACATATAGGAGCCCTAACCATATGTTAGGGACTTTTCCATGACATCAACTTGCTTGGTCCCAGACCAAGAACCCTAGGAGACTACCGTGGGCCCTAGGGCACCTTCTAGGATTTTTCTTTGCCCTAGTTAACTGACTAGGGTACCATCCTCCCTGAGAATGGGTCAGACGGTTGCAAACATCTTGGTAACTGACCAAGTTCCTACATTCTTAAAGAATGGCTCTCAGCCCTAGGCTAAGCTTCAGTCCCAGACTGAATTATGTTGATCAACTCCTGGTACCTGACTAGGTGCCTCCATTCTCTTGTAGAATGACTCTCGATGTTGCTCTGAAATCAACAAAATAGGCATGATATAATCAAAATTTGAGGCTAAAGATGACTGCTTTTTCTCTGTTTTTAGGCCCATAAATTTATTTCAAATGGTTGAAAAAATTTGCATTTAAACCCTTCAACATGGCTAGAAATCATTTCAATTTGTTTTCCCTAGAACAACCTTGAAAGTTAGAGGAGATGGCTGAAATAAATCGACAAAAATGTGCCCAACATGATGCCCAAAATTGACATTATAAATATGGGCGTATGATAGCAAATCCTCTTCCATGTTTGGCTGTTCGAAAGCTTCAAAATATGCAATTTCCTCACTAGATGTATCACTACAAGTGTTATAGATGAGATCCCCAAAATCTTCCATGGAATCATGTTCCTACAATGATCAATAAATTGAAATTTTGCTTCTAAGTCATCATACAAAGGGGAGATACATGCACTATCCTCCTCATCAATTGATGGTTTGTCTTCAATATACTTTTCCTCAACATCACAACAATAAATACATCAACTTCAGATTTTTGATAAGAACTAAAGCTTATCAAACCTTCATCATCTTGAGGGGAACATATAGGTGCATCAATGTCTTCATGTGCTTCTTCCTTTGAATCATGGCATGTTCTACTAGGTAGGAGTGCAATGTAATCTTCAATAATCTTTTCATTCTTGTCTTCTTCCTCATCATAACAATAACTTGAGAAACATTTTGAAAAAAATATACAATTGAAGAATTTTCCTTGCTACCAAGATTTTCATACCATTCTAATGCATCATCTTTTAAAGTACAAACAAATATTCTCATCAAATCATTCTCATGAGTAAAATTAAAATCAACCATAACTTTGATAAAGAATACAATATGTAGGATGGCCGAATCACCATACCTAGATTTTAATCAAACAATACATTTGGATCATGGCCAGTTTGTGGAAATCCAAGGATTCCAAAAAAATCAAGTTGAGGAAATCTCTTTTCAACCAAAGGATCATAATCTTCTACTTCAAAATCCATTTTCTTTACTTCAAAATCTTCAACATGAGACTACACATATGAATATTGGCACCATAATCATACCTCATACCAAACCAAGAAAATGTGTTGAATCACTAAGATGAGCCTTCAAAATGCCTTCAATATGTTGCATTTGCCCACCTCTACATATAACAAAGCCTTAAAAATTATGCAAAGGAATAAGGGCTTCGTCCCTTCATGGAGTTGCCATGTGATAAGAAAAATCTGCAATAATACCCCTCTCACAAAATAACATGAAGCATAGTCTTCAAATTTTTAGGATATTGGACTTTATCCTTGACAACGGTGTGAAAAATGTTACCTTTTCAACTAACATGTGATGTTAAAGTCCAAAAGAAGCAATGCTAGCCCAAGGGGAACTTAAGAGAGGATGCCAATGTCACCACATCAATCCTCTTTGCACTTTTGGTTGGCTCTTCTCCAATTCAAGAGGGGCTTCCCTAAGATAGGATTACTAGGGCTATAGAAAATGAAATACAAGGTGATGTGAAGAGTAGGTCTGACAAAATGTTGGTTTTTTTGTAGCATAGGTAATAAAAGAGGAATGGAGGATGAAAGAGACCACTCCAAGGATTAGTGCCAATCCAATCAAGGGAAATCAGAGTCAAAGAATCACTAAGAGGGCCTTGCTTAATATGTCACCAAGAGAGTGGAATTGAATGAGCTAACCCAAACCCTACTAGATGAAGTTGAAGGTGAACTAGGGTTTACAAGGGAAGGTGTTGAATGGAGAATTTCCTTCCTTTCAAGCTCTTGAGGTTGCACAATATATGTAATGGCTTAAGAGTGCACAATCCATATCAAGGTAACGATACAACACCATAACTCTCGTATAAATAAACATGCAAAGAAATGATGAAATAGAGATTAACTTAAAAGATCTTTCTCTAACGAGGTGGCAATATCCTTTCAATGGCCGAAGTAAAAGCATAGAAATGACAATGTAAACATCCAATACAACTTACAATCGTGAAGCTCCAAGCAAGATCAAAGTGCCACACATGAATAAGAAGGGAACCCTTATAACAAGATTTCCTCCAAAAAAGATGTATTAATTAAGCTCAAGAGAGAGAGAACTCCAAAAATCCAACCATGAGAAATGAAGGAGAGAGAAAAACCTTATATAGCTTTAAGCTCTTCTTCCTTTTACAATAAAATAATAATAAAACCCTAGACCTAGCTTAAGATGGAGTAAACAAATCAAAATATTCCAACTAACCTTAACAAGATCTATCAACATCCATGAAATATGGTGGTTAAAACCACAAGTACAATATCCAAGAGAACAAAGGTCCAAGAAGGGGGTGCATCCATCAAATGAAGGTGAATAATTACTAGAAGAGGTCAAACCTCGCCTCCAAAGGCTCTTCGAAGGTAGCGATCCAAGAAAAAGACCTCAAAGGGTGGAGTGCTTTTTCAAATAAGGTGAGCGCTTTCCTTGAAAAGGCTCCAAAAGGCACACACGACAAAAATATGACATGGTTCCTTAAACGATAGTTTTGGAATTACTAACTTCCTTAATATTTATCGGATCTTCTATATAACCATTTTTTGGAGATCCTGTGTCGACTGCCTCAAAAGGTGGAGTGCTTCCTCAAATAAGGTAAACACTTTCCTTAAAAGGGCTAAAAAAGGAACACATGACAAAAATACGGTGTGGTTCTTTAAATGGTAGTTCTGGAATTGCCAACTTCCTCAATATTTAATTATTTTTCTATTATAACTACTTTTTGGAAATCCCGCGGCCACTCCATATGTAATGGCATTGAGATGGCACAATTCTAAGCACTTTGTCAAAAGATAATTTCTCTCGAAGCTAGGATGCCCCTTCAAAAACGTCCTATAAAAATTGGTCTTGATGAGTGTGCAAACAACCCTCTAAAGGGTGGGCGCTCATCAAGGAAAACCCAATGAATGTGGAACAATTCAACAAGTGCAAGATGTTGCTTCCATACATCAAGGGGTCAAAATTTCAACCAACAAATAGATCTATGTGCAATACTTTATCAAGTGGGGTACAACCTCAAGATATGTACAATGAATGTCCACATAAAAACCAAACCCCTACCAATCCCAATCTCAACCATCAATCAATATAATATTATAACCATGCCTCCACATGTGTGCCAAGATAGATAATCATTGAGCATTCCATAAGAAAGGACTCCATATCATCCATACAGGCCATCGAGGTAAAAAGGGACAAGGGTGCTCCAAAAAAAGTGCTAGAAAACCATGATATGATGCTAATCGAGGGTTTAGGAACAAGGGTGCCTCAAGGAGAACCAAACCATGCCATCAAATCATGCTAAATCATCCTTAATAAGCTAGAGTGATCCAAGGAATATCCATCCATGTATGTGTAGAACCAAGAATAAACAAGTAACCCAAGCAAAACACCATAAGAACATCAATCATCTATCATCAACCAAAGCTTCAACATCATGACGTCCAACTCTACTACCAAGCATTCAAGACCATCTGATGCAAGAATAAATAGTCAGTGCAAGAATAAAACAACAAGATGCTAGGTTATGAGATCAACTTATGAGATATGAAGTATGAACCCAAATACTAAGTTAATCTAATGACAAAATTTAGAAAATTTATAGTTTTGCAAGATGACTAGCAATAGTAAACCTAAACTTGTACCTAAGCTTCAATCCAATTTATCAAAACTTAGATTCACACTGCTAGAATGAAAATTAAAGCTAACTTGAAAGGAATTTTCTATAGATTTCAGATCTACAATTTAGATGTATAACAACAGTAAAACTAATAGGAAATGACATGAACACATGTAGATCAGTCCATTAGTTAAGCACTTGGATTATGAAGCATGGAGACTAAAATACACCACAACAATGATTGGATTTGCTGAATTTTACGTAGATTATTATGGTGTTGTGAGCTTATGATCCTTAGTGTGAAATATTTAGAAATTATTAGGTTGAGGAGGGGGAGTGAATCCCCTAGATGTCTTTTGCAAAGATTGATTCCAAGCACCTATGAGATTCAAAAAATAGGATTAGAAAAATTGAAATGGAGGAAAACTTGAAGTGAAAATAAACTAAAATACTAAACCCTAGATCTAGTGCCTTGAGGGAAGCATTTGTTGGACGATGGAGTCAATTAGCAATTTGCAAAGTAAATGAGAAATATTTAGAAGAGAGTGGAAGACAAAGCAATCCCTCTTCTTTGCTAGCTAAGGAAACAAACAAGTCTCCTACTCTAAGTTAGGAAGGGTTCTTGTAAAAGTCAAGAGGCAAATCAATCTATTCTAAGCAAGAAACCACACGAAAGATTAGTTAATAAATTTAGTGAATAAAGTCGAAATAGATAACACGATGTTGCAACAATCTAATTAAATAAAGCAACTCATATTCATAAAAGACAAGGTTGCAACAATTATTCTTTACTTTACTAAGCACATAGTAAAGTTAAAAAAAGTTTACCTCAAGCCCATGTGAGATCTCCTCCACCAAGCAAAGAACTAAAGCAACATGCACACCAACAAGAAGAGCCTAAGGATACTAGAGCAAAAGGATTCATCAGATTATAATTATTTCATTTCAATATTTTTCGACAATTTACAATGAGCTCCTACCTCTCTTTTATACGCTAAGAGGGAAAATTGCTTTAGATAAGTGGTTAAGAAGGTAGTTACAATGTGTGATGATCTCAAGATGAGGATTGCTAAATCAATGGTCTAGATCTATCCTTTTACAACAAGAAATAATGCCAACAAGGCAAGTTGTTGAGCCTAGTAGGGCGAATTCCTTCCTTGACTTGTAAAAAATGATAAAAACGCTAATACCATGGGACTTCTCCAAACCCAACAACAAAATATAAGGGAGAAGATGAAACAAGGTGTCAAAAACCATTGGTGGTTTCCTCAATCGAAGCATTGGTCAAACTAGCCATCAATGAGTAATTCGTTGGGCCCAACAATCCATGCTAAGAGAGGTTGATCCATGTCTAGGAGGGAAAATGGGTGGCCAAGATCTAATCTGGAGCTGAGAGGAGTGATAGTAGACCCCAATGTACCTCAATATGTGTGCCAATGAGCTACATCATCCAAATGCCTCCACATGTGTGCCACTATGCCACACAAGCAAATCAAACTTAGGAAAAAATGTATTAATTTCCCCAATTAAATGATAAAGTGCAGTCTTAACTGAGAAATATAGCAAAAAGTGCACTTTTTACATCTCAATGGAAAATTAGACACAACTTAGGTTTAAAAAAAAAATTAAAACCGGAGTGCCAAGTATTAATCTACCATATGCTTTAAATAAACTTGTATAGACCCCCAGATGGACAATGCTTTGGCATTTGAAGGATGAATTGGATAAAAGGGCCAAATGGGTGCCCAAAAATGCCAAATCGTTGTGAAGAAATTGGTTAGATTATTCCCATGCTTGATCATAATGTCTTAGGTTGCTCCTTGACATTAAAGAAACGATCCCTGTAGATTTGACCAATTTGAGAGAACGCTTTTGTTATCACAATTCTTTTTGTTTCCCCGTAAAGTGATCCTATCTAGCACGACAAAGAGGAAAGACAACTAAAGTTGTGACCTACAACAACCAAGACCTTTGAATAAGTTCAGTTGTCACACTGGTCAAGGCTATCGACACTTTAGACCAAGCTAAGAGCTAAGCCTAGGGGGCATCCATATGACCAAGATGACCCTATAAAAGAAGTATTTAAATGAATAATGCTAGGGATCTTGATTGAATATCTTAATCTTAAGGTTAATTAAGGATTTGATAAATTACTAAAAAAATTATGTGCCTATGTAAAAAGCCTCAATTTGTCCTAGGGTTTTATGCATGAAAATCAAATCTAGGAACAATTGAGTGAAATCAAGTAAAATTAGGCACTAAGTTTAATTGGTAGATGAATAATAAGATGATTTAAAGCGATACTAGCAAAACCTAGTTCATGGAATGAAAGATACTCTCTTCCTCAAAAGAGCGTCCCTTCTCTAGAGGCAAGACTAGTGTTTTGGATGGGAAAATGGAATTCGATGGTCATGAAACTCTAGATCTAGAGATTAGGGGTTTTGAATTATTTCCATGGTGGGTTTAAAGTTCTGTTTACAACCTCAAACCAGAACCTATGGATCTATAGAATGAGGGTTTTAATTATTTTTATTTATGCCTGAGAAATGATTTACTGAAAAATAAAAGATGGAAGAAATTTAACTTACCAAGAAATTAGAGATGCCATGAGATGTTTCCCTTTGTTCAACATTGTCAACTTGGAAGCTTATTTAATCCTTGATTGAAGATCTGGTTTGCTTAGTGCGCCCTTCCTGCTAAAGACAAGCAAAGAAAATAAGTAAAACTAAAATCGTGCTTGATTTGAATCTAACAAGAGAAGAATGTTTGCAAAAGATATCAAGAAAGAAATATGAATCGAATGCAACGCAAAATCGATAAGAGAACCCCCTTGAAAATGTCTCGAAGAGAGAGAGAGAGAGAGAGAGAGAGAGAGAGAGAGAGAGAGAGAGAGAGAGAGAGAGAGAGAGAAAGACGCCCCTTTGAATCACCCTCTACCAAGTGCGCCCTCCTGCAAAGTTAGATTGCACCAAAGATATGCCGAGAAAATAAAATATAAACATCCAGTGCCTAAAGAGACGTAGAAACATGAGTCCTAAAGAGACGCAGAAACATGAGTCATGAACTTCTCTAAGATTCCACAAGTCAAAAGATCTTCTATTATTATTTCCAACAAAGAGCCACATTCCCATGGGATACAATGAGGGAAGTACCACTCTTAAATAGATTGAGAGTGTGTCCACAAAATAACAAATATCCATCCAATGGTTGAGATTAAATCATCATCAATGGTGGAGATTACTTTTTTATCTTTTTTATATGGATCAATACATGGATCAAAATGACTAAGTCAAAAGGGGGTGCAGTTTTTCCCAAGGACATCTTATTTAGATGTTTACATTAAAGTGCCAAGATAATAACATGATAATACATGAAGAGGGGTGCCTTAGGGACATAAATAACCCTAGTCCCCTAGTGATATAATGACATAAGATATGACAATGTAATACATCCATTAATAAGGTGAGGGGCATCACATGGGGGACGTCCTCCATAGGGTAGCCAATAAAATAATCCGGAGCATCAAACTGACTAAAACTAGTGCAAACTGATCTAGAGAGCCATAATACATCATCCAAAATTATTTCCAAGCCAATTCTTCAACCTCACTAGCCAAATCGATTTCCTTAAGTGAATTTCATAGTCCATTATTTTGTTGGTACAATGCCTGAAAATGATAAAAATCACAATAACTCTGCCGACTAAAAATATTGGGACAAACTGGCTGCACATATCAACTTGGGAGACATGGTAGAATGGTATTGGTGACTACTCATACCCCTTGGGGCGATATAGCGCCCTAGGAGCACCACTCTGATATGCAATCCCGTAAAAAATATGTGGTCCGACCAATAATAAAGTGATAATAATCATTGATCATGAACACTGAGGGAAAACTTGAAAAACTGAGACTGTAGTATTGTTGCTGGGCATGTTTGGAGCTGATATAACCAATGTTGATTTTTGTAGTAACTGCATTGGGAACCGTGTTTGACTTGGTTAACTAGGTTGGCCTAGTCAAAATACCCAAACTGAAAGCTAAGCAATAAACTAGACAATCTTGGGTATACCATAGATGAATAAATCTCACATAATTATGTTAGTGGCCAAACTTAAAGCATCGATAGCATGAAAATGGTACGTAATTATAAATAAATATCTGACTTTTATCAGAGTAACCATTCAACTTCTATAAAGCACCTTAAGTATGCTCACTTACAAGACTTAGACAACTAGCTATGATGGGTGAAGTGATGAAACAAAGGCTCAAGGTTACGGGAGAGACTTGTTGACTTTAACATGGTAATCTCTCAGAGTTTGGAAGGATGCCATGATGGAGGAGTTCCAGTCCATCATGAAGAATGACGTATGGGAGGTTGTACCGAGAATTGAGGGGAGGTCACTCAAATTGATTTTCAAGATTAAATATAGAGCAAATGGTAGCATGGAAAAACACAAGGCCAGATTTGTTGCCAGAGGATTCTCTTAGAAAGAGGGAATTGACTATGATGAAACATTTGCTCTTGTGGCTTGATATACTTCCATCAGAACCGTGATTGCTGTTGCTTCAACTATGGGATGGAAGCTGCATCAGTTGGATGTAAAGATCGCCTTCCTCAATGGTATTGTCGAGGAAGAAATTTACATTGAACAACTAGAAGGGTTTCTTATCCATGAGAAAGATTCTCACGTATGTAAACTGAAAAAGGCTTTATACATACTCAAGAAATCACCTCGTGCTTGGTATGGACGAATAGACGGATACTTGGTAAACTTGAGATTCACCAAGAGTGATGCAAATCCTAATCTTTACTACAAGATTGTGGATGATGAACCACTGATTTTGGTCCCGTATGTGGACGACTTGTTCCTCACTAGAAATGAGAAACTAATTGGATGGTGTAAGAAGAAGCTTGTCTCTGAGTTTGAAATGAAGGACCTTGGATTGATGCATTGCTTCTTGGGATTAGAAGTATGGCAGACGCAGAAGGAAATTTTCTTAAGTCAAGCAAAAATACATCATTGATATTTTGAAGAGATTCTGGATGTTGGACTGCAAGTCCATGGCTACCTTGATGGATGGAAATTTCAAGAAGCTGAAAGAGTCTACTTCAAGTTATGATATCACCAATTGATTGGATCTCTGATGTATCTAACAAATACCAGACTGAATATATGTTTTGCTGTGAATACTCTCAGCTAGTTTATGAGTGATCCGAGGCAGATTCATTGGGTTTCTGCAAAACATGTTCTCAGATACTTACGTGGCACTGTGGGATATGGTCTAAGATATGCTTCAGGATGTGATATGGTATTGCAAGGATTTTCTGACTCAGATTGGGCTGGGTGTGTTGTAGATAGGAAGAGTACTTCTGGATGTTGCTTTAGTTTGGGCTCTACAGTGATTTCTTGGTGTAGTAGGAAGCAGACCTTAGCAGCGCTTAGCATCGTAGAGGTCGAGTATATGGCTGCTAGTGTAGAAACTCGAGAAGCAGTATGGCTTCGAAAACTCCTTGTTGGATTATTTGGTCAGATTCCAGTACCAACTTTGATTCACTGTGACAACCAGAGTTGTATATAGATGTCAATGAATCCCATATTTCATGATAAGATGAAGCATATAGAGATTCGATATCACTACATTCGTAATATGGTGTAGAAAGGTGTGGTCAAGTTACAGTATGTTTCGATAGATGACTAGACTGCAGATATCCTTACCAAGCCTCTTCTCAGGACAAGGTTTAAATACTTTCGTAGAAGACTTGGAGTAGAAGAAAATGCATCCCTCGTGGAGAGGCAAAGTCAAGACTAATATCTATGAGGCTGGTGCCTCTACCTGTTCTGAATATCATCCTGGTATGGGAGAAATCCCATCAGCATTGTGAAATAGACAAGTAACAGATGGCCATGTACACTGATGACCACTGTATGTTTTGATTCTCAATCTTGTGTTCTTCGGAGAATTCGGACCAACTCTTGAGATGAATTGGTAATAGATGGTCGTGTACATTGGTGGCCTTTGTTGTCATGTTTCTCAACCTAGTATGGGAGAAATCCCATTGACATCTTGAGACGGGTAGGACATAGACAGTTGTGTGCATTGGTGACCGCTATATGTTATGATTCTCAGTTTGGTGTTCTTTGGAGTATTCCCACCAACTCTTGAGATGAACTAGTAGTAGATGGTTGTGTACACTGGTGACCTCTATTGATCCTGGTTCTTAACCTGATGTTTTTAGAGAGTTCCCACCATCCCTGGTTCTCAACTTGGTGTAGGAGAATTCCCACCAACACTTGAGATGAACTGATAGTAGATATCCGTATGAAGCATGTCCTGGTTCTCAGGTAGAGACGAACTTCTAACAGATGAGATGTTGATTGCTGTACTCTCCAACAGACTGTGTAGAGTTTATAGATCTACCGACAGACTGAGTGGATCAGATTTTTGATGACACCTCTCGACAGACAGAGACACTGTTGACAACCTTCAATATGTATAGAGATGATTGAGACAAATGAGATGTATAGAAGAGACCCAGATTTTCGTGATGTTGATGATGACCTTTTCTAAAGAATACCTTCCTTGTTGAGAGGGAGTGTTGGAATTTGTGCAACTTTTGAAGTTATCCATATTGTACTTGTATTGTATTTCCTTGTACCTCCTATGGGGGATTATGCTGATGTAATTACTCATGTAAGCCCTAGAAAGAATCAATGTAAACCCTAGGGAAAGAATGCACAAGAAAATAGTAAAATTAAAATTAATTTGTATTTCCCCAAGGTAGGTCGGCCCCAGTAATATTTCACTTGGAAAATCAGTATAAATAGGAGGCGCCCCTCCTCATTCATTCATTCACTCACAACGAGTTGCTCCAGCAGAAAAGGTGTGCTACTACAGTCAAGGAGAGTGTTTTCTGGTGTTGTATCTTAGAGAGACATTTTCTCTTCGTTTCTTCTTCTCTTTTCTCTCAAGAGCCATTATCTCTATATGAAGGTTTGATGGGTCTTTCCTGATTGTGTTTCCCAGGATAAATTCTTGTGTTCTTTGTTTTTGTGCTTTGTCTTTCATCTAGAGATCCTATTGTTTATTTGCAATTAAGTTATACTGCTATAATTTTGTAAAAACTAACAATTGCAAAGCTTAATGGAAGGTTGAAGGTATTGTTTCTATCATATGTGAGGTGTATAGTTTTCATTCTTTTAGTTTATTAGAAATTCCATGTAAAGAATTTGTTATGAAGGTCTTGTAGGAATATTTTCCATTTGGATGGGTGTAATGTGGCTCTCCCTCTTGTGCCTTTTGCTGTGGTATTTCTGAACATATTAACCTTGCATCTATCAAACAAATTGTTGTAGGAATTAATATGTCATTGTAGAACACCACCTTCATAACCTTGTTTAAGAGTGGCACTAATAGGGCTCTGCATGAATATATTTCTATATTAATTTTCAGCATCATTAAGACCGACTTTGGCATGCTGTTAGCGGTCCTCTATTCCTTAAACATTTAGAAAACTATCCTCTTTAGATTAATGCTTCTTGACTCCATTTTGCCAGAATTTGATAGGTATTGGTCCCAATCCTCCATCACTCATTATCTCATTTCATTTATTATGCTACAACCATTGTTTTTTTAAATCTAGCACTTCATATCACCTTGAGCCTCTACTTCTTAGCCTTAGCAATCCTAACTTAGGGAATCCCTCCTTGCATTGGAGGAGAGCTAGCTTAAAGTGAGGAGAAGAGATGTTGTGGCTATAGTGGGCAGCCTTCTTGAGTTCCGTTGGGGTTGCACTTTGTGGTTGGGATTTGGACACTTGAGTTTAGGTTCAAGAGATAACAGGGAGGAAGCTCTTAAGAATGAAATGATTTTCCAAAACAAGGAAATATTGCCCTTCCAGATCATATATCAAATCAAATATGCCTATGAAATGGTTTGGAAGCCAGGATATTGATAAAACATATGCACAGGGATAATTTGATAGAACATATCGACAGGTAAAACATTGATAAAACATATGCACATGGATTTGAAGTAAAGCCTCTAAGACTAGTTGTAAGTGCAAATATTGATAAAATATAAAAAACATATGGAGGATCTTTTAATGAGGCATGTCATCGGGTCATTGGGTTAAGTGGGGCAGGAGACATTTTGTTTATAAAGGAGGACCATAAAATATGTTTTAAAGCAGCCCTGGCTACAAGAATAAAAAACTGGGCAAAATTAAATGCACTATGACTATTTTTATGGCTTGTGGCTGAATAAGGAGGTGATTTTGTTGCCGCATAATTCACACCTTGGGTCACATGGCAAAAATCTTCAAGCCACTGGGTGAGACCCTGGGGGCAAGCTCGAGCAAAGTGCTGTCACTTGATACTCGACTTCTCCGTCTAGGCCAACTCCTAGCGAAGCCAAGGGGGGTGGTTCCTATGAAAGTAATATAAGGTTTCTAATCTATGAAAACAAAAACAACTATTCTAGGACTTAAGATGGAATGAATTAAAATATTATCCACCAATCACTGCCAATGAATTACTTTAGCAACTTAGAAAATGTGCAATCCATTCAAGACACTTGTAAAATTGATTTATGCATACAAATAAAGTAGACGAGTTCCAATGAAAAGAGTGCTCGTGTATGAGGGTTTCTAGTGTGATCTTGGTTAAAGTATTGCGATTTTTCGGTTGGTAAATTTTAGATTTATTAAATGAGTTGATTAGGGGAGTGGGTAAATTTCAGGTTTGGCACAATAAGGAAAACTTTTTTGAAATGAGCGCTAAAGCGGTTCACCAAGTGTCCAACAGGGCAAGGAATAACTTGCTTGGGGTAGCCCCCTGACTCTATGGTAATCACCCTTTGCGACCTCCTGATTTCTCAAGAACAAGCTTATATGGATGTTCCTATTATTCTAGTCACTCTTATCCCTTTCTGGTACAACCAACTAATCAGACAAGCTGCAGTGGTGCAGAGCACACGGGGAAGGAGCCTTTGCCAATTTTATTTAAGATTAAAAAATGATGTTTATTAACTGACTACTCATGGCTAAGAGTCTCTTTCCCCCTTTCGAGATACTCCGGAGAGCACAACTAGGTTAATTTTAAAAGCTTCAAGAAATAAAAAAATGAAACAACGAAAAGAAACCTGTTTTCTAATTAGTCCTGCCGCGAATCTTTTACCCCCTTTTGGGATACTCGGGAGAGCGTGCGGTTAATTATTCCTTTACTTCTGAAAAGAAAATCAAACTAAACTATAAAAGGAAAATTAAACTAAACTAACTCAACACACCACATCGATCCCTGGATGGGGATTGAAGAAGGCTTAAGACAACCCTCTTGATCTCTTTTATTACAATTATTACAATCGCTAAAAAAACAACTTTTTTATGGGACACTCATGATCTTTATAATTTAGATCAATGGATTTACAAGTTTCTTTCAGAAAATTGAAGGGAGAGAAAGAGGATGAAGACTAGGGAAGGTAATGAGTCTTTTCGGGAAGGTAATGCGTCTTTTTGCATGCTTGAATCTTCAATTTTTGGGCAGCATTTCTCTCTACATATGCATCGAATGACAAAAAACAGCCAACAACAATTGTTATAAGATGGTCCTAAACACTTTAGGAGTGTTTGGGAAAACTACAAAAAAATGCAATTTTTTTTCTGAGTTACAAATAAAACAAAAAATGCGAAATTTAACAAAGTAAGGCAAGCTAGAAAGTTTGCCTCCTTAGGATATTTACTTGTTCTTTTGGAACAAGCAAATCATGCTCTAGATTAGCCAAATAAATCTTTGAAACCTTAAAGTAATCTACCTTTATTAACTTTAGATCTACTTGAAGAGCTTAGTTAAAAAAGGGCAGATTAACCTTTATAAGATCTTTAAACTTGAAATCTTAAAATGAAACCTTTCATATCTAGTAAGTTATTTAGATCTACTTGTAATGAAAACTTGAACTTTGTAGATCTAAACTATCAAAAGCCAAGTAAACAAGGAAAGATATAAATTTTTTCAAAGTAGAAAAGCTAAAACCACTGTTTTGATTGGAAAAGCAGGCATAGAGAGATATACTTTTAGTGGGATCAGGGAGATTCCACTTCTTCTTAGTTTACTTGAAAAGTAGTAGAGCTAACATGCTCATCCACTCCTCCAGCTTAGATAACCTATACTACTCTTCATAAGAACTTGAAAACGAGGATTAAATGCCAGTGTTAACAATAAGAGATACTTAGAGCATATGCATTCAAACAAGAAAACTCATAAGCTTCTTAGCATTCTTTGATAACTAATCGGAAAGTAAACATACAAGTCTGATTTCCTATCCCACTGTAATGCAATTACCTAGTAGGCTAATAATCCCAAACCAAAGACAAGCTAAATAAAATGCAGATATTACCTCATGAGAGCACAAGCATAATGTACCCAAACCACTATAGACAACACCAGAGTAGCTTCTAAAGCCTTTTATCAAAAGTCAAACTCAAAATAATTACAAAGTATATTAGCCGAGGTTCCACCTTCTCCTCATTTACATCGAAAATCTGCCTTGTTTATATAGAAAATGCCAGGCAGGGGGGTTGCATCCTTCACTAGTAGTAGAAGTTGAGTTGTGGCGTTGATTGTGGATTTGGATTGGAGTGAATCCAAGGAGAGGGCGCCACAGTTGTGCCCCTCACCAAACATGCCAACCCCTCCACTTTTTTATGCTTGAGACTTGGATATGTGGCAACACATGCACCATTAGACTTGAGACCATTCACCACATCTCCACATCACCTTTAATCAAATGCTTTTGACCTCGGAGCAACTCGCATTGATTTAGGAAAAGATTTCCCTTAACGTTGAGTTCAATTGCCAATATGTCACGTGGGTTAGGGATTCCAACATGACTCATGCGATTTGATATGGTAGCCATATCTTTAATATAGTGAAGTCGCCACCTTCCAATCATTCACTCAAACACATGCTTTATGTTGGAGTAGACTTGCTTACCATCACCAGCTTTTGCAATTATAACGTCAAGCTATTGGTTCAAGTTTCAATCAAAAGCGTGGGCCACCACATTATGTCATGACGCCAAGCTTGAGGATGATGAGTTACTCCATCATTTACATATTCGCGCTTGGCATCCAAATTAATGCAAAGATGACGCTTCCTTTATTTGACTAACTCGGCTTTCATGGGACAAGAAAGCCATGTCACCCAACTTGTTTTTAATATGTTATTTTGATTTTTTTCAACTTTGTCTTTTGCCAATTTGTCACATTATTAGCATTAAACTGACATTTTGATGCTCCATTAGCAAAAAATGGCTCTAAGTGACAAATTAATCACTCGAAGCATATGAAAAGTGGGTCGCGGGCAAAGAGGGCGCTTTGAGTGTGAAAACGAGCATCCCCACGCCAAATTCTGCCTCTCGATCAAGCTTTTATGCCCCTTACAAATTTTTTAATTAAACCATTAGAAAATGGCCTAATTTTGCGGGAAAATTTATTTTCTCGGAAATTAAAAAAAACCTAGGGGCCTAGCGCATGTCCATATGACTCAATAACAATATCTAGCATGTTCATATACATTAATAACTTCCTAGGGTTTGACCGCAAGACGACAATTCTGGCATTGGAGGAGTAGGTGAGAAACTCGAAAATTATACATCGCTTGTTCAACATTGCATAATTAACAAGGGAAAAAACAATTTGGAATAATCGGCTTGATATCCAAGTCCTAGGAAGCTAAGTTCTTTACAAAAAACCCATGCTAGCACATTTTTTACAATCTTCCCGCAGGGTAATGAACATGTGGTAAAAATGTGAAAAAAGGTCATTGGAAGGCCTGAATAGACTCCTGAACTCTGAAATTGAACAAGTATATGTTCATCTTTGGCGGCTCACTTAAAAGTCCAACTAGATGCAACCTAGTCAGTAACAGATTCTAAATTTGTCATAGATTGGGTCAATAGTAAAAAACATAAGGAAAATATGTCTCTCTCCAATTATGAAAAGAAATAAAGAACTTAAAAGTTTTTTTTCAAAAATTCTTTTCATCATGTATATAGAGAATTAAATGCTAGAGCTGAAGAACTTCCCCAAAAGACTATCTCTTCATTCATGCTATTTCAGGAAGAGGAGGCAGGTATTCAACTTCCGACCATTTACAGATCCATATATGATTCTTCTCTCCAAAAAAAGAGTTAATAGAAAATGGCAAGAGGAAAAATTGGTTACAATATTGACATGATGTTTTCTATGTTTGTATGTAAAGCTTACTTTGGCTTTCTTTCAGTTCGATGAATATTTTAACAAGACTGATAGGAGACAATATACATAGGTGTTTGTTAAGTTCATGATGCTCATAACATAGCAATTTTGAGTGCCTCCAAGCACATAGAATGTATATTTTGCATTTATGACTGAAATAGTAAATATACGATCTTTTTTCTTATTAAAAAAAGTGTGGTTGAGAGATGTATCGTTGTAACATTTTTAAGTCTATTCTTTCTTTCTCTCCAACATTGTCTCTGAAAATGTGCACCTAAAATTTCTACATGATATCAGAATTGTTGATTTTGTGTTTGAGATAACAAGGATCCATGTAGAGGTTTGTAGATCTGACATCATCACAAGAATTGAGAACTTGTGTTATATTTATTTTAAATCATTTCAATTGCACCAAGAGTAGCGAAGTTCTTACAACCCAGTATGAGGGAGATGTTGTCACGTTTGTCACTTTACGTAATGTAATGTTCCCATTTAGGCTCATAACTTATCAAAAATAAAAAAAGGAATTAAACAATTCATGTCGGCTCATAAAACAAAAAAATTAAAACCAGCATAGATCCATCTTAAACCCACATCTATTAAGCATAAAGAGGGATCCAATTTCTTGAGGTGTAAACATTTTCTTAATGTGTAAAAAATTTAAGATAATTTTTTTAATGTGTAAAAAATAAAAAACTTTACACATCAAGAAATTGGATCCCTCTCGGTGCTTAATAGATCTAGGTTTTAAGATGGATCTACGTTGGAGCTTGTTGACATGGTCAACCACTTTGGAGAAGACAAACAACATCATCACTCCTATTATTTTATCTTTTGTTTGACATGTCTCATGGAGTCGGTTATGTGAGAGAATTATTGTATTTTTTTCCACGGAGAGATTAGTGGATCTAGGAAACAATTATATTTTAATGTAAAAGGAAATGGCGCTCACTCTATTTAAAGCGTAACTCTTTCCATTTGTAGGGGGTGGTGAAGGGGATTGAGGATTGGAGGAGTTTCTCCTCTTGGGCTCCATTGTATATCTCATTGCAAGGCTTAATGGAAGGTTGAAGGTATTGTTTCTGTCAAATGTGAGGCGAATAGTTTTCATTTGTTTAGTTAATTAAAAATTCCATGTAAAGAACTTGTTGTGAAGGCCTTGCAGGAACATTTTCCATTTGGATGGGTGTAATGTGGTTCTCCCTCTTGTGCCTTTTGCTGTGGTATTTCTGAACATATTAATCTTGCATCTATCAAACAAATTGTTGCTGGAATTAATATGTGGTTGTAAAACACCACCTTTATAACCTTGTTTAAGAGTGGCACTGATTGGGCTCTCCAAGATTATATTTCTGTATTAATTTTCAGCATTATGAAGGCCGACTGTGGCATGCTGTTAGCAGTCCTCTCTTCCTTAATTATTCACAAAACTATCCTCTTTAGATTAATGCTTCTTGACTCCATTTTGCGAGGATTTGATAGGTACTGTTCCCAATCCTCCACTCATTTTATCATTTCATTTATTATGATACAGCCATTGTTTTTTTAAAGCTAACTCTTCATATCCCCTTGAGCCTCCACTTGTTAGACTTAGCAATCTTAACTTATGGAATCCCTCCTTGTGTTGGAGGAGAGCTAGCTTAAAGTGAGGAGAAGAGCTGCTGTGGCGATAGTGGGCAGCCTTTTTGAGTTCCGCTGGAGTTGCACTTTGTGATTGGGATTTTTACACTTGAGTTTAGGTTTGGGAGGTAACAGGGAGGAAGCTCTTAAGAATGAAATGATTTTCCAAAACAAGGAAATATTGCCCATCCAAATCATCTATTAAATCAAATATGCCTATGAAGGGGTTTGGAAGCTAGGATATTGATAAAACAAAGGCACAGGGATATTTGATAAAACATATGCACAGTTAAAACATTGATAAAACATATGCATTGGGATTTGTAATAAAGCCTCGAAGACTAGTTGTAAGTCCAAATATTGATAAAACATATGTAGGATATTTGATTGGGAACACCAAGGGGTCCCTGGGTTAAGTGGGACAAGACATTCTGTTTCTAAAGGAGGACCATAAAATATGTTTTAAAGCGGTGCTGGTGCAAGAATAAACAATTGGGAAAAATTAAATGCACTCTGGTTGTTTATCTGGCTTGTAGCTGAATAAGGAGGTGATTCTAAATTTGTCATAGATTGGGTTGAATTTAAAAAACAATGGAAAATATATCCCTCTCTCCAATTATGAAAAGAATAAAATAATTTAAAAGATGTTTTTCAAAAATTCTTTTCATCATTTATATAGAGAATTAAATGCTAGAGATGAAGAACTTTCAAAAGAAGCTCTCTCTTCATTCATGCTATTTCAAGAAGATGAGGCAGGTATTCATCTCTTCAAAAGGAGGAGAGTTAATGGAAAATGGCAAGAGGACAATTTGGTTTCAATGTTGACATGATGTTTTCTATGTTTGTATGTAAAGCTTACTTTGGCTTTCTTTCAGTTGGATGAATGTTTTAACAAGACTGATAGGAGACAATATACATAGTGTTTGTTAAGTTCTTGATGCTCATAAAATAGCAATTTTGAGTGCCTCCAAGCACATACAGTGTACATTTTGCATTTGTGATTGAAAAAGTAAATATACAATCTTTTTTCTTAGAAAAAAAGTGTGATTGAGAGATGTGTTATTGTAACATTATTATGTCTATTCTTTCTTTCTCTCTCCAACATTGTCTCTGAAAATGTGCACCTAAAATTTCCACATGATATCAGAGTTATTGATTTTGTGTTTGAGATAATGAGGACCCAAGTAGAGTTTTGTAGATCCGACATCATCACACGAATTGAGAACTCGAGTTAAATTTATTTCAAATCATTCTCAATGTTTAAAGTTTCTCCAGGTTGCAGCATATGGCAAACATTGTGCTAGGGGGGTCATATGAGTTGACCAATGGCTGGTGGAGAATGGCCTTGGCATAGCCTTGATTAGCCATGTGTTGACTAAGAGTGAATAAGGCTCCCTGATGAGTCATGTGTGTTGGCTAAGAGTGAATAAGGCTTGAGGTCACATTGCATACTCTATGAGGGAGTGCTCCATGATAGAGTGATCTATTCTATGTTAGAGTGAGTTGACTTGCTTATTTGATAGGGGATTTCATCCCCTTGTGAAATATACAAAGTCTAATCTAATGTTGAATTTGACATAGGCTCTAAGAAGTGTGTGGGACTTCTTAGTGTGGGTCAAATCAACATTAGAGCTCTATGCATGAATAGACGTGCATGTGAGGAGATGATTATCAACAAGAACAACTTTTCTATGATAATGAAATAACCAAGAAGTCAAGCCAAATATTGAAGAATTCCCAGATTGAAGAAGTTCCAGATAACATTGAAGAAGTTCTAGAGAAGATTGAAGACAAAAAGATAAGTCGGTCTAGAAGAAAGAACAAGTTTTCCCCAACAAAAGGACAAGTTGGCCTCAACAAGTGAAAAAGTCAAGTGAACTGAAGAATATAAATAAAGTGCTCCAACATTTCATTTTCATTTATCATCACAAAATTTTCTCTGTTACACAAGGCAACACTTTCCAAGAAGTCCCAGTAAAGGCACAAGGAGTATTTTTGGGGTTTCTTATCATCTTCTAGAGGTTTGCTACCTTTACTAGGGTTTCATATGAAGATGTGCGAACTTTCTATGTGCTAGGGTTTCTCTTCATGATTGGTATTATACTTGAATTGGACTGGTTTCTTCTAAGAAAATTGGTTAGGTTTTCTCCCTATTGGGTTTCCTAGGATAAAATTTTTGTGTCTCTTGTGCATGGATATATTTTTATGATTCTTTTGTTTTCACTGCAATTTAAGTTGGAATTTTCAGTGTGCAATTATTCAATGAAAACCGTGGGATGAAATGAATGCTTGAAATCATTGTGAAATAATTGTCAAGATCTGGAAATAGATAAAAATTCAACATGGTATCATAGCATCTTTGAGAGACATCTATTTAGCAAATTTTTGCCCTAAGTGTGGAAATTAGGGCTTCCATGTTTAGACTCTTCCATCCTAACATTGGATTCGATCCTAGTGTCCTAGAGGTCGCCTTGGCAGGGCACATCTATTTGTGGACTCAAATTTCAGTTTTGTCAAATTTCAATTTTGACCTATTTTTTGTCGGGACTAGGGTTTCTGGATCAAATTCCATATTTTTGTCAAGATGGTGTCTAGTCTTGAAGATAGATTGGATGGTGCAACTCCAGTTCAAAAGAAGAAGGATATTTAGAAGAAAAGAGAAGAAAAATAACATGCATCAACAATCAATGTTGTTGAACATCCACTAGAGAAGAAGACAACTTGACAAGATTGCAAACAAGCTTCAAAAAGAGTATTCCTTTGTCTCCACTCTCATAGGAACTATTGCTGATAGTAGTGATACCTGGTTGGTAGATAGTGGTGCTTCCAGGCACATGACAGGCTACAAAGATTCTCTTAGAGATTTGATAGAGAAGAATTCAGCATTGCATGTGGAACTTGGAGACAATGCCAAGTATGCAGTAAAGGGAGTTGAAACATCATTGTTTCAGCTAGATTCTGGAGATTCTCTACACATGAAAGATATACTGTTTGTACCAGAATTGAAGAAGAAACTGCTCTCCATTTCAAAATTGGGGGATAGAGGCTACAGAGTTGCATTTGTGGATGGTCAGGTTCTTGTATGGCCTAAGGGCTCGAGCATAGACTCAGCAGGAGTGATTGGTGTTTGATAGGGAGGAGTCAGGACTATACAGATTGACAAGACTTCCAACCCAAGCATTAGTACATGACAATATCATTTTATGTGATCTGTGGCATCGAATATTTGATCACCTATACTATAGGGATTTGTTAGCATTAAGGATGATGGTTCTAGGACTTCCAGAGCTCCAGGTATAGCATGAGGGTGTTTGCAGAGGTTGTGAACTTGGAAAGAATGCTAAGGGTTATTTTATAAGAAATGATAGTAGATCCAAGGGGATCTTGGATCTCTTGCATTCAGATGTATGTGGACCGATGATAGTACCATCTATAGGTGGCTTCTCGTACTATGTAAAATTCATTGATGATTTCTCCCAGAAGACATGGATCTATTTCTTGAATACCAAAGATGAAGTCTTTAGTAGGTTCTAGGAGTTCAAGGCTCAGGTAGAGAACTTGACAGGAAATAAGATCAAGGTTTTTGGAGGAGAGTGTACCTCCAAGGACGTCATTGATTTTTGCAAGGACGCATGGATCAAGTGGGAGTCAACAATAAGATAACTATTTAATGTTTTAAGCAATGAGCTTTATTTACTTGAATTGATTTGATATTTTGTTGATTAATAACATGACTGTTAAATTGGTATTGGTTACTTGTTTTGGACAATTCTGTAATGTGTTGCAGAACATGTCCATTGTGGAGGATTTGAAGATGATGAACCATGAATAGGATTTAATCATGTTCTTATGGGTAGAAGCATCAAGTACTGCATTTTATGCTTAGAATAGAAGCCGTCACCAGATATTGGGGGACAAAACTCATGAAGAAGCATTACCAGGATTGAAGTCAGAGGTTAATCACTTGAGGATCTTTGATTGTTTAGTTTACACCCATGTGTCCAAGGAGAAGAAGATGAAGTTAAAGCCTTCTGGGAAGAAGGGTATTTTGTGGGATACATTAAGACTTCGAAGGCCTACACTATCTACATTCCAGGACAACGTCAGATTGAGGTTGGTGGGGATGTTACTTTTGATGAGGAGGTAGCCTTCATGAAGTCTAAAGAGTCTCTTCCACCAAACATCATCTAACATTGTGTCCTTTACCTTTTTTAGGAGCAACTTGATTCCTCTTTCTCCAAAAATACCAAAACTTTGAAATAACCATGCCCCTAAGAGCGGCCTTGACTTCCCTCAACCTCTTAAGCATGATGAATGAGGAACCAAATCGATTATCTACAACCTTCAACAATGATAGATGTGTGTACTCTTTATATATTGTGAGGGCATTGGTATGGTTTTGTACAAAATTGCGGATATGGTGTGGATCATCAATGAGATTCCCAATCCATGTCACATCTTAAGCAATATATTTAGTTGCCAAATTCAAAGAGTGAACAATGCAAGGTGCCCAAAATATTTGTGGATGTTCAGTTCCCACAATCATGCCAACAACTTTGTAAACGTGTGTTATCCTTGATGATTTGCACACAAGAATCAACACCTACATCTTTAATAACTTTAATGAACATCTCACCCATATATTGTGCATCCTTGTATTTTCCAAGAGAATCCACCACTTTCAAGAAAACCGGTCTATTTTGGGAAGACACCATCAAGTTGATGAGTAGATGGTGTGCTGTGATGTGGGCCATGATGATTTGATTGGTTTTAGTATTTTTTGCACCTCCTTATTTACCTTAGCCAATAATGTGGTCTTAAGCTTCTTTGAACTTGGAGGCACATGCTTGGTTGGAGCCTTTTCAACTAGAGTTTGACACATCTCAATGAACAAAGGCAATCATGCAACATGAACAAAAATGAAGTTGAGATAGATAAATAATGCAATGGTAAGATCAACCTCATCTCTCTTCTCTTGTCAATTGGACCATAGTTTGTGGCTGCCCTCCTTTTTTGTTGTTGAATTTCAGCCGCACCACCAAATTTTCTAGATGTTCTTAAGAATGGAAGAGGATTGCCATGTTTTCGAAATTTCTTGCTTGTCGCTGCCACATTCCCCAAGCCAATTGTATCCTCTTTTTCCAACTCATATCTTTGGGTAGCATTGACCCCTTTGCATGCTGCAAGTTTATAAGGAATGCTCGAAAAATGGTCTTGAATTCGATATTATGTGCTATTGAATTCAACCTTGCAAAAATTACAAGACCAAACAACAGTCCCTCCTCCAACAAGCTTCAATTGAGGCCCTTGATTCCTTGCTACATACTTCCATAAGGGGTATTTTTTTTCTTGTGCTTGTTGTTTTGCTACAACAAGGTTATAAGAGGGTATGGAAGCACCGACAACTTCACTCAAAGCACTTGGAGTACTGCCACAAGCAGACATTGTAAAACTGGGAGGAAAGGGACCACCAATAGGGGCATTCCTCCCTTTCTTTTGAACTTTGCTAGCTGCCCTTGAAGATTGAGCCATCACTTCATTGAATCCTTGAGCTAAATGAAAAATCTTGGTTGTTGTGTAGAAAAACTAGTCCCCTAGTTGCCAAATATGAGGTAAAACCACCTTCAATGCCTTCC